>PVKA01037369.1:0-20978 GCA_004027165.1 Ctenomys sociabilis | reverse complement strand
AAGCTTGGTTGGGGCAGGAGGGGCGACAGGCTGGTACTCTGGACCCTGGTTAAGACCCCTCTCTCCAAGCCGCAGGAAGGCCGCCTCCAGCTTCCTGCTCCCGCCAAGGTAGGCCGCAGCGTTGGTTCCTTCCTGGAGTTCCCTCAGCCATGCCACTGCCCCGGTCCTGCACGCTCGCGTGAGACCTGACTCTGCTGCTTCCTGCCGTGCTTCTCCGGCGGGCACACTTACCGCATCCTCCCAGTTCTGCCTGTTGTAGGTGTTGGAACCCAGAGAGGTCGCCATTTTGAGAGTGTAGAGGGACAGGAGTAGATTCTGAGCAGGAGAGCGGACCGCCACAATCCCATCAGCCCCCGGGCTGGCGCGCGGCGGGTTGATCACGTCTTATTTACGCGCCGAGACCCGCCCCCTGGGAGGGGTTTTCTGAGTCTTGCGTTTTCTGCTTTGAGAACTTATGAGATAATGTTGGGGTTGCCTTGCTGCCACTTGACTCGGGGTTTTTGTTTACTTGGGATGAAAAATAACAAGTACAAATGATTTATTGAAAAGTAGAGGGAAAGAAGAAAGGGACATATAATTAATTAGGAGCTGGGGCTGGGGTTAAACCAGCGTTATCGACCACTAGGCGTTCATTGTGTGAAACACTGGGCGACGACGTCTTGTGCCAGCCTCATTTAAAATTTTCACAATAACCTCTCTGTAGAGCTGCCAGACTTAGCAAATACAGAATGTGTAGTTAAGCACGATTTCAGAAAATCATCTTTCTCCTGTATAAATGAGTTTGGGGTATTTATTTTTGAGAGCAATTCTGCCTCTGCCTTCCAGTGTTGGGCCTACAGGCGTGCACCACCACGCCTGGCCATGAGACATATGCTATTTTAAAAGAGAGCTGGGCATGGTGGTGCACGCCTTGTACTCCCAGCACTCTGCTTGGCTGCCACAGGGTCGTGTGAAAGTGCCAGAGAGCTGTTTACACAGTGAAATCCTGCAGACCCTGCTTTAAATACAATAAATAAATACTTAAATAAATGTAATCTTAATCCACAATCTGTCCCTCGGGTTTTGTAGGTAGGTAGCTCCTTCTGAAAACGCTCTTGAGAGCGACATCTAGGTCCCCTTACCGTCTGCCTCCTCTACACTGCAAAGATTCACCTAGAGCAAATGCTAATACACAGATATAAATTGCTTGCTGAATTGCAATCCAGTCATGTACCACATACAATTTTGGCTAATAATGAAGGAAATATGTGACAGGGGTCCCGTATCATCTAGTGAGGCAGTAGCTGTATTTGTGTAGGCACACTCTACGGTGTTTGCACAAAATTGCCTGTTGATGCATTTCTCAAAAGATATCCTTGTAACTTAAATAATGTAAGTACCTTATTGTTATCTTTGGGTGCTCGGGGATATTAACAATATAGAGAAGTATTTTTCAAAGTGTTCTTTACCTACACAAAATAACAACTGTAAATGTTCAGTGAAAGTAACATTAAATAATCTATAATAAACAATGGGAGAGTTGTTTGTTTTTCCATCAGTACTGAAATTGAACTCAGGGCCTCTTACATGCTAGGCAGATGCTCTACCACTAAACTACGTCCCCTAGTGTCATCTGGATATGCCCCAAAGCATCATTTGCTTATAGGTGGGGCTTCTGTGAGGGGATCTCTTCATAAGGATAAAAAGACCTAAGATATGGAGGAACAGAAAAACCACACCTTCCCAATTAAGACCTCTTCCCACAGAAAAGACAAGATTAGTCCTATACCCACAAATCTATACCAATACCATTAAAGCCTATTGCTGCAGGGAGAGTAGTGACTCTTTCTCTCAAATACCATGGACACAAGTCAGAGGGAGGAGGGGCGAGAATACTCAGGAGTCAATAGTTCAGTAGGCATACACGGCCTACTACAGACTGCTACTGAATTCGAACAAGAATCCCTTTATCTGTCCTCTGCCAGTGTAACAAGAAGCTAATGATAACCACCAGTGGCTAGGGCTTGGTAAGGGCACAGAAAAATCCCTGCCTCTTCTACAAAGATATGATATCTATAAGCTAAAGTTGCCCATAAATATTTAAGAAAAATTATGCAGAACCTAAAATAGAAAATAATGATAGAATAAGAGGTCTGGGTGTGGCTAAGGGGATTTATTGAAGAGTTGAGTTGCACCAAGCAGTATTCTTTTTTAGACTAAACGTAATAAAAATGGAAAAAGGAGGGCTACTTCAGTTTCTTTGGAGGAGCTCCAATCTTCGCCCTCACTGTGGATGTAGTCTCCCAGCTTCCAGCACAGACCCTTCAGCCTCCTGGCCACAGACTCACAGTGAGCTCCAGACCTTCAACCTTTGATTGGATCCTCTGGGATCTCCACTGTGTAAACAGCTCTCTGGCACTCTTTCACATGACCCTGTGGCAGCCAAGCAGAGTGCTGGGATTACAGGTGTGCACCATCATGCCCAGCTCTGAATACTATTTTAAAATAACATATGTCTCATGGCTGGGCGTGGTGATGGCTTTGAGTGAATATTCTAGAGAATTTTTTTTTTTGAAGAGAAGGGATTTGAATATGAGAAATGATATGAAAACTAGGCAAGAACACAAAGTGTAGAAAGGTGTAAGAAATGAGATGTAGAGCACTGTAAAGCTAGTAGGATCAGAATTCAGAAGCAGAGTTCTCCGTGCAGTAGAGGGAAGCCAGTATGTTGTGCTCTGGAGACCATGCAAGGACACTTTTGAGAGGGGGGGGTAAGGCTACCTGTCAGGTATTACTGACAAATCACACTGACTGGTTGAGAACTAGCACATTCTACGGTGTGGAAGCGGCTTAGGACTGGGCAGCTCCTGGCTATTGGGGTGATGCCCAATGAGTGGGCTGAGATGGAGGGGGTTCTGTGGAACAGGCAGCACAGCACTGGGGTGGCACAGGAGGGTGGGAGGTCTTTTTTTTTAAATGAACTGAATCATAATGTGATACTAGAAGTGACACAGGCAAGGAAGTACTGACATGATATCTTTGAACAAGTAAGTAAATGATGAGCTTGATTTAAAGAGGGGCCACTGCCTTTAGATGGAAGCCAACACAAGTGTAGAGAGGCGGGAGGAAGGAGGTGTGGGCTCAGACATGGAGTATGAATGCTGCCTCGGATGAGGCCATTGTACATACTTGACAGGGATCTCTGGGGTCAAGGCTCAGGCTGGTAGACAGCTAACATTTATGTAGTGTTCTGAGGACATGTACATAAGGGACTCAAGCAGTGCCACCTATCTGATGTTACAGTGAACTAATATGCTGTACGGTTTTACCACAGTTCATGTGAAGAAATGCAAGAGCAGGGCCCGTCTACTGCCTCATGTGCCAACTCACTTCACCTGTTGTGTGAACTGGCAACCAGTATTCATGGAAGGAAAGCAAAGGCCATATTCAAGCTTTGTCTGCTTTATTTCACTACATTAAGATAAGCAATAAGGCAAAACAGTAACCTGTCATTCATGAAGATTGAGGAGTACCTTTCGCTCCCAAAGGACCGAGAAGGATGTTTCCTTACAAATACTCATAACACGTAGCTCATTATGCCTATAGTATGGACTTCATACAACAGAAAAGTTCAGTGAGTGAATCAAGTCACAAATCCAAATTAACTTAGGCTCACATTTCCAAAAGTGTAGTTTCAAGTGCTAATGTCTAATTCTCCTGCGGTGCTGCACCCTGACTAGTGTTAAAAACTTTACACCTATTCTAATATAAAAAAAGGCAACAAATAAAATTTCTGATTCACCATCTGCAGGTAGTATACCAGTTCTAGGAACACAGAATTCCAGCTTGTGCTAAAACCCATCTTGAGGAGGTGGAGACCAACAGCTCTGTTATTCCACACCATAACTTGGTTTCTGAAGAAAACACATCAAGTAGTTCTGGGTTTTAGTATCAGGTGGGAGTGACGAGATCTTTCATGTCAAGTGCCAGCCTCAAGCCATACAGGCAGGACATGTAATTCTGTGTAGCTCACGCAAATGTGTAAACATGTGAAGCTGTTCTGATGCCTACTTACTCCAGTGGCCAGCATGGACCTGTGGTTTCTAGTAGGTTCCAGCACACAGTGAAAACTGAAACTTTGGGGTCACAAAAAAACACACTCTTTCTAATCTGCAAAACTGTTAATTACCCACTTCCCTGCTCCAATTTCTAAAAGCCTAAACTTTTTACCATAATATTAGAAATGAGTTTTTTTTATATTGCAGCATGTATTACTCTGTGGGAATATTGCTTTATGAAATTGGCTTGACCTTAAGGGTATGATTTAGTATCTTTCAAAAGCTTCCACTGACAAGGACCATATCTGCATGTATTCTACATTATATATCTTAGGATTTTTTTTTTTTTTTTTTGTCTTTTGAGACAGGATCTTGCTAAGCAGCTCAGGCTGGTCTTGAGCTCACTTTATAGTTCAGACTGGTCTCAAACTTGCAACAATCCTCCTGCCTCAGCCTCCCTAGTGTTGGGATTACAGGCATTAGCCACCATGTCTGGCTAGCTTAGTGTGTTTAAAGTAGGGATTTAAAAGCAAAACTAAAATAAAAATGAAAGCAAAACTAGGGTAAACAAGAAATTTATGTTTTTCTCAAATGTCTGTTGGCCACTTACTAAGAATACTTCTAAAGAAAAATGTGCAGCTGGTGGTCCACTTTATCAAGTCTTATTTTAGAAATAAAGAAATTCAGGGTAGTAACTCTGTTCCAGAATCCAACTAAAAACAGTGCATCTGCTGGCAGGCCACCATGCTAGACTACTTGTGGAACTATTTTATAGTTTACAATCAAAATGTTCTGATTTGAAACACCATAGGACAGAAGTCTTTAACTCTGTATGAGGAAAAATTCTTTTACTTAATATCCTGTTTGGGATATAAGAGATTATAGTAGTTAACTTCCCCTTCAATTAGTGCAGAGAACATTAGTTCAGATCATTCTAAAGTTCCAACTTTTTAAAAATGTTTTCTGCATTCCAGAAATGAACTTGTCCCTCAGGCTTTCTTTGGGCTCTTTCCAAGTCCCACATACTCAGAGCGATTTATTGAGTTAAGCAGGCAGAGCACAGCAAGAGGAACAGGGACAGGAAGTAAGAACAGAGACCGCCTCTTGTGGCAGCATCTATAACTGGGTAACATGGCAATATTTTAAATGAATCCAATTTGCTATCCCACTTTTTTTTAAGTAGTAGGGCTAGGTCCCAAGGCCTCACTGAGCTACATCCCAACACTTTTTATCACATTTTATTTTGAGGCAGGGCCCATCAAGTTGCTCAGGCTTGCCTTGAACTTCCAATCTTCCTGCCTCCACCTCCTAATAACAGTGGTGGAGTACAGCCACGGGCCACTATGCCTGGTTTGATAGCAAGTAACTGCTTGCTTCTGAAATCTTTATTAGAAGAAAATGTTCCACATTCTTCTGGGAAAAAAAAATTAAGAGCAACTAATAAATAAGTGTCCTGTATTCATTTAGAAAGGGCAAAGGAAGAATGTTTTAAGAATTTTACAGGTTTTTCTAATCATCACAAAACTAAAGACAATATGACAATTCCATTTTTCTGCTATATGGAAATCTGTGGCAAAGTGACAGCCAAGATGGCAAGGGGAGGGATATGTTTCAGACTGCTCACCATATTGAATGTGACACAGAAAGCAGTCAGAACACTGAGACCAGCGCTGGACAGGTAGCAGGTCCAGCTTTGGGTTATCTCTTTAAGTTTCATTTGTCAGACTGATCCTTTATGAGATCAGGTTGAGAGACAGTGTGGTCAGCCTCTCTGGTGGTAAGTTTAACACCATCTGACGAACAGCCATCCCTTTGCTGGGATGGAATTATGGTGCTGTTACTCAATGTGCAGGGCAGAGTGAGGAGGCCCAGACTTACTGGTGCCAACAGAGGAGACAGCAGGAGGAACAGAAGTTACCCTGCTCCCAGTGCCTGTCCCATACTCCACTCCTGGGAAGAAGATTCAGTAGTGCATGGTACAGCGTTATATGCAAGGTCTAATGAAGCAGCAGCTTCCACGTTTTAACATGGGTTTGTGGTGATAATGCTGCTGGTGGGATCTGCCCACCAGAGACGCTCTTAAGGGAGAAGTGGACCCAAGCTGAGTTCTACGTGCTGAGTGAGCCAGATGACTTCTGTGCCTGGGTCACTTTCTTCGCTGGGGCGGATGGGAGCTGCCAGGTTTTTAAAATCATGCTTCATCTTGAAGCAGACGGTCACTTCACCCTCCTCGTGCTGTGGGGTAACTTTGATGAAAATGCCCACTTTGTTGGCCTTTCTAAAGGCTATAATGCTATGGAAGAAATAAACAGAGATTAGGCAGGTTACACGTTAGGCAGGCCACTGAAACCAACAGCTGCATCACACAAAAGTAAATTTCTAATAAGATATGACTGGCACATCCTGTTATTAGTACTAATGAGCTTCTCCAATCAATACTGATCTCTTTATTTTCTGAATATAATGAAAGTAAATATAGACAATAGGTTCAACTGTGAAAAGGTAAATCCTTCCCTTTGTTGCCATCAGCACACACAAACTGTGAACAGTTTGGTTCTTAATGTATCTGGTACTTTTTTTTTATCACCCCATGCCTGTATCAGATACTTTTGTAGAAGCTTACATTTTTCTGCATATTGAACACAGATGAGACCATACTTACATTTATTTATTGATTTTTTTTTTGAGACAGGGTCTTGCTTTGTAGTTCAGGCAGGCCTTGAACTCACTATGTGGCCCAGCCTTATCTTGAACTTGTGGAATCCCCCTGCCTCAAGCCCTGAAGTGCTGGGATTATAGCTATATAGCACCATGCTCAGCTGCAACTTGTTTTTTTTTTTTTTAACCCTGTTTATCATCTGGGCATGGTGGTGCATGGCTTGTCTGTAATCCCAGCACCTGGGAGTCTGAGACAGGAGGATTGTTTGAGTTTGAGGACAGCCTGGGCTACAAAGTGAGCTCAAAGCCCAGCCTGAACTGCATAGTGACACCTTGTCTCAAAAAGACAAAAAACTCAACTCTGTTTATCCTTAACACCTTACCATACTGGAACATATAAATCTACATTTTTATGTAATGGTTGTATAGTATTCAATTATGAACTTACCATAACAACAGTACACTGAAGCTGCTACCTAGTTATTATAAATGATATGGTACAAACATTCTTTTCTTTGTGTACCAGTAGAAACTTTTAGAACAGATCTCGGGGGGTGGAATCTAACATTATAGAATGACAAAATTCTGTATTATTAGAATAACATAGAATGACAAAATACCTGTGCCGGTGTTCTCCAAAGTTAATTGCAGTTTAGTTATCCCTGCACCTTACCTTTCCTTCATTTCTTTTCTTTTATTTTACTTTTCTATCCCATCCTATGTTATGTTTTTTCTCCAGTATTGTACTGAGGTAGTTTTTGACCACTCTGTTAAAAACTTTGAACTCCCCTGTGCAAGTTTATCAAGCTACTGGGCAGGATTTTGCTAAATCTACTTCTGCTTTGGCAGCTGGTTCCCTACTAGCTCCTATCAACAGGGGACTCTAAAGCTCTATAAGTGGTAGAAGTTTAGGGGAGAAGGGTCCATTCTCCCCTCAGCATCCCACCTGCTGGTGGTTCTAGCCTCCCACATGCCAATGTTCTTCTTTGCCCAGGAAATGGCAGTTGGCTCTCCAGGTCTTGTGCCCACCTTTATCATCACACTCCTGCTACTTTGAGATGCTAACAGTACACATCTACTCCCCCCTTCCCTACAAGTCTTGAGTTTCAGCTCCTTGGGACTCCTCCTTCAAGCTTCTGAATTTAAATAATCCTTTACTTACTTGTCATTATTATTATCATTATTAATTATTATTATCATTTTTGCATTTAGGGAACAGTCTACAGGGTGTTCACGGTCTCACTACTAGATGGGACATGTAGTGATCAGCCTCTTTACAGCCTCCCAAGAGCTGGGATTACAGGTGTGCGACACCGTGCCCAGTCTCAATTGCCATCTCAGTGCAACCCAGGGGCAGGGTTGGCAGGCAGGCCCAGGGATTGAAACCACCCCCACAACCTGCTTACAGGCACTTTAATCCACTGAACTATTTGACTCTTCTTGTCATTAACTTATTTCAGTTGTACATATTAATAGGAACCAATAATACATTTATAAAATAGGTAAAGATCAAATCATAGTAGTTGGAATTTCTACCTCAAATACAGTCTTAACATTTTTTGACTAACACATAAAAACTACATAGTCATGAGGTGATATTTTAATACCTGTATACAGTGTGTACTGACCAAATCTGAGTAATTAGCATTTCCAGGGCTTAATGTTACTTTGTATTTGGAAGCTTCCAGTTCTTCTCTTCTTTTGGAATTTTTGTTTCATTTTGTTTTCTGACATAGAACAAAATAGTTCAGGGCCAGCCTGGATTAAATAGCAAGACCCTATGTCAGAAAATCTTACACTTGAAGGTGGGGGTGTAGTGGCACATGCCTGTAATTTTGGCATGTGGGAGGCTGAGGCAGGATTGCTTTAAATTCAGTGCCAGCATGGGCTACATAATGAGCTCAAGGCCAGCCTGAACTACACGGTAACATACTAAGGCCTGTCAAAAAACCAAACAAAACCAAACTAAAAACTCATATACTTGAAAAGTTTTGTGAGAATATACATTTGTAAAAAACAAAGGCTAACAAACCAATTCACAGAATACTTTCAAAGATGGAAGATGTATTTGGAAGGACAAATACCAAAATGGTAACTGTCCATCTCTGGCAGTGGGACAGTTTTGTCATCCTCTTTTTTTTTTTGGTTATGTATGTGGTACAGGGTTTTCAGGGTCTACAGGGTCTCAATATATAGATTGGACCATAGTGCTTCTGGGATCACAGGTGTGCACTACCACGCCCAGTCTCAGTCAATGTCTCAGGGTGCCTTGGGGGCAGGGCTGGCACTGCATGCCAGGGATTGAACCCTGGCCAGGGATCAATCCCTGGCATGCAATGGGATAGTTTTATTAGATATAGTTCCCACATTTTATACAGTAATTCTTTCTATAAGGAAAAAATGTTATATTTAATAATTCAGGTAAGAAAATGAGAAAACAAGATATACAAGTGAGCCAGTTGTTACTCGAGGATCAGAAAAAGGTCACTCACTCAGGATCATCCTGAAAGTCTTGGGGCTCGGCCAGCTCGTCGTACTCTGCTGCAGCGTCCTTGCCAGCTAACAGGAGCTCTCTAGGAGGCACCACCACCTGCAGAGCAACACATAGGCTTGCTTCAGAGGGGATGCGCGTGCTGTGGGACAGTCATGCATAGAACTGGCCAAGTACTACACTGCTCTATGCATAAAGGTAAACGGCAACTTTCCAGATACATACAACATTATGCTATTTACATATGGAGGTTAAAAACACTGTTTATAGGGGGCTGGGGAGATGGCTCAGTAGAATAAGCACTTGTCTGGCAAGTGCAAGGGCCTGAGTTCAATCCCCAGTTCCACCAAAAAACAAAAAACAAAAACAAAAACAAAACCCACTGTTTATAAGTACAGACCTTCCTACTAAAAGTATATGAATGAAGAAACTTCTGGGGATGATAAAGTCGAGCACTTGCTTAATGGGAGTTGCAAAGAATTCAAGCAGGGCAAATGGAGGGTATCTCACTCTGTCCCTAACAGGTTATTTTTATTTCTTTTTGCTCCTTTCATATTTATTTGTTTTAAAATTTAATGTTTTATTTCTTAAGAGGAGAGGTAATTCATGGGTGTTTGCTGTATGTATTTTCTTTTTGAAAACAGTTCTTTTTTTTTTTTTAAAGACAGTATAGAGAAACATTAATTCCAACATAGGGACAACTGGGTATACTTATGGTTATGCAAAAGTTACACACTGTTTTTCTTTTTTAATGTAGTTAGTACAGGGTCTATAGGGCCTCACTGTACAGATTGGACCATAGTGATCCTCCTGTTTTCAGCCTCCCAAGTGCTAGGATTTCGGTGCACGCTACACACCCAGTCTCAGTCATACCCTGGCAACATCAGGGATCAAACCCAGGTCTCTGTGTCTGCCTAAGCAGGTGCTTTAGTCCGTTGAGCTATTTGGCCAGCCCCCAAGTTACACATTCTTTAGTTTAATGCTATCTGCAATTTGCGGAGAGGCTAACAGATACAATTCCAAACATATTTCTAATTATGCATTCAAATGTAGCAGGGCTGGTATAAGGAGACAAAGACAGCAAATTTTCAAGCTGGATATATGCATCAGGCAACATTTCCTATCTGTCTCCTAATGTGAGCTGCCTATTAATTTAAAAAAAAAAAGCAAGGAGAGATCAATGGCATCTTTTCTTTGAGGTGATGCTAGGTAAGTGAAATAAATCATTAAGGAGCAGAAAGAAGAGATGAACACATTCTCTAATAAGATTATTTGAATAACATCTAAAGATATAGGCTTCCTTTCTACCAATTTTAGTTATGAGTACCATGCTGAGTTATGGGTTAGTAGCACAGGATCAGTAGCACAGGATCAAAGTTTTGTGATTTTTTTGAGGCAAGATCTTGTTATGTAATCCAGGCTGGCCTTGAACATGTGGTGATCCTCCTGCCTCAGCCTCTGGAGTGCTGGGATTACAGGTGTGCATCATCATGCGTGGCAGGATCTTAAGTTCTTATCCTAAAATTTCTAGTACCAGAAAAATCCATAACCAAAAACAGAAAAGGCCATTATTTCATTTACTCAACTAACCTGTAAGTAAAAATCATTTTAGTATGTACTATATCTATTTTATGTGGGGTAATAGAATCTAGAAAAAGGCATACTTGTACCAGATTTCAATCATTCAGATTTTTTTTTTTGGCAGAACCTGGAATTGAACTCAGACCTTGTGCTTGCCAGAGAAGAGCTTATTCTACTGAGCCATCTCCCTGGCCCACTTGTACCAGCTTTCAAAAGGAGATGATATGTCACATGAATCCTAAAAAACGAAAAGGCATATATGCTAGACAATCAGGGACCTGTAGGAGGCATTCTAGGTATAAAGAATAGACTACACACTTCCATCCTCCCCAGGAGTAAGGTGATTTTGACTATTAGGATCATTTCTAATAGCACTGGGAAAAAGAAAAGGTCCAAGAACATCTCCCATAGCTTCCATTTTAAAAGCCTGCTTGTATTTAGACATACAAGGGGCAGACTTTTATCTTTAAATAGTCTGGAGACACAGGCTGAGGATTTTCTTTAAAACTGTCATCAGCTGTGGGTCTCCCCCAGGACCCAGAAGCACAGTGGGTGGCTTTTGTTTTTCTTCTCCAGGGCATAAGTTCATAGGTCTGCCTGGATCACAACCATTAATATGGACAATCTGTAGAATTTTAAATTTGTGGATCTGGGGAAAAGACATGCTGGAAGAACAACCAAAATTCACTTGTGTACTATGCCAAAGAATTTGGACTTCATCTTGAAGTCAGTGAGATACTAAATGATCAGCAGCATGCTGTACACAATTAGATTTTAGAAAAGTTGGCCTGGTGGCAATACAGAGATGGACTGAAATGGAGCAGTGTGTGTTCTAAAGAAGTGAGGCCACAGTGCAAGTAAGAAAGGACGAGGCCTTCAACCAGGATGGTGCAGTGTCTCTGGGGATGAAGTACAGCCTTAGGAAATAGAATCAGAACTTGCTGAGTAGGGGCCAGGGAGATGGCTCAGTAGAATAAGCACTTCTCTGGCAAGTGCACAGGCCTGAGTTCAATCCCCAGTTCCACCAAAAACAAACAAAAAACTTGCTGAGTAGAGTTGGAAATGAGTGGAAGGGTGGAGTCCTTTTAAAAGCCAGGCCAAATGAAGCCAGTGTAGCACAGTCAGGATGAGGCCAAGTGCCCCTACCTTAGCAGTACTGTTTGTATTATCAGGGTCCCCCTCCTCACACTCCAACAGAGTCACATGTGTGAGGTTTTCCACTGGATTCGTAAGAGTCAGGAGGACCTGACTCTCCTGAGGAAGAAGAAAAGCATCTTTCAGACACATGCCATGCTGTCACATGGATCCATTTTCTTAGCTGTTATACCAAATATTTTATACAATTATTTCCTCATCACTCCTGAGCAATGACACTTACCTATATTCCTCATGGCTGCATTCTCTGAGTGTTCACTAATCTCTAATCTGTTATCTGTATGTCAGGCTATGTACTCTCTGGACTTGCTATTTCACTGAGGAAATGAGATGGATCCAATAGAAAGAGCCAGTTAAGTTACTAGATCCAAAAATCCTGAAGAATATGCATATTTAAATGACTGTCCTAACCAGATTGCCACTTAGATACTAAAAGGAAGCCTCATAAATAAAATATAGGCGCCACAGCCTAGCCAGATTTTTAACATAGAAAACAACATACCAAAACTTACAAAAAAATCTTTTAAGACTTGAGTCATTATAACTTGCCCTCATTTGGTACTTTCTTGAGGTTAGTAAAACTTTTTTTTTTCCCCTGTATTTTAGGGAATGGTCTATAGAGTGTTTAGGGTCTCACTACTAGATTGGACTCATAGTAATTCTGCTGTTTTCAGCCTCCCAAGTGCTGGGATTATAGGTGCCTGCCATCACTCCCAGTCTCATTGTGCCCGGGGGGTGGGACTAAAATACTCTTTAAAGTGAACAATGTTTTCATGAGCTAAAGAAAGGAAAAGCTAAAGAAGGTGTGGCAGAGTATTCTATAATTCACTGGGAGAATATGTGGGAAGAGGACTCTCAAGGAAGAGAGAGGCTGTGCTAAAGAAAAGATCTCGCTGATTTGTGGTCACAGATGCATAAATGCTGGGAACTAGGGGAAGATGCCTATCTTTCTTTTGTTCCCTATGACTCTGCCTTTACAGAATGTCACCCAGCTCCTCCTACATAGATTTCAAAGGTGTTACTGTCAAGAACCCAAGTTTAAGAATCCTGTCTGCGTTGGTGGCATAGTGGTGAGCACAGCTGCCTTCCAAGTTTAAGAATTCTAAGGTCACAATTTCTTTGTTATTATTTTTTTGTATACCTTGCTTACTGCAACCCACCCCAAATACACACACACACACACACACACACACACACACACACACACACACCCTTGGTCAGTCAGTTCCTTCTGTTAAGCAAGGTACTGACCTTCATGTGGCGAAGGTTGGGAATTGACATGATTCTCACTTCTGGAATATAGTTGCTGCCAATGAATAAAGAAGTACATTAATGTTTACCAAAGTCTTTTGAAACAATTTTTTCTTTTTAAGCTTGCACAACACACTCTTGTTAATTAGAATTGATAAAAGAAATTTAAAGAATCATATTAGCATAGTAGGACGAGATATGAAACAAATCCAGTTATGAATTCTATCTTAAATCTTAGAATTATAACCTGATATATAGAGCTAGTTTAGAGCCTATGTACATATGTATCATAACAGATATTTTCTGCATTATTAGATTTATTTTGGGGCATTAGATATATTTTGAAGATTTTTTTTTGATAATTCATTGTTGGGAGCCACTGAGGCTAGGAAATTGATCAAATGTGTAGATGGTACTAGGCCTCAGTGCCTAAAGCAAATAAGCTATTTCAGTGCTGAGATAAACATCTTGTCTGGTTAAGGTGAGCTGTTAGTCTGTAGGCAACCTTGTGTCACATGTTATGAACTTTGCAAAAATATAAATAAGGTACGTTTTGTTGTGGGTGGCGTTAGTCTTGCCCATCAGGCAGACCTAGCCCGTCTTCTTGTCTATCTTTCTCATTCCTGCCAACATTTCTCCCTGGGTAGATTGCAGTGAGACCAATGGATCACTACAATTCATTTTCGTAATTTTAGAAGGTAATTGGTTATAAGATCCAAGTCTCATATAACAGCATGCTATGGGGCTGTAATATTCTTAAAACATCACAAGCAATGACCTATGTACTTTCAAATCATTACTCATGTCATCTTCATGGCAACTTCATGAAGCAGGTCTTATTACTACTAGACATACCTTGGTACTGCTTAAATGTTTTGAAGCTGGTCAAATTTGGTACTCAATTCATCTAGATGAGAACATTTTATACCATATTCATCATTTGTTTAGTCCACATGTAAGACAGAACCTGTTGGCATCAACTGCCTTATGACTTGCTACCTTTTTATAGCCAAAACAGTCTGGTAAGTTGTCACGTCTCCAAGGAGCCAATGAATGAGGACCAAAGTACTGATGTTATTTCCTCATGAGAATGAACAACCTGGGTATGGTAAGTGGCAGTGTGAGGATTTAACATTCAGGCAGTCTGGCTGTAATGTCCCTGCTCTAGACCATTACATTATGCTGCCTCTCTAAGAAAACAAGAGAAAGCTGTACTGAAGTGTGCTTGGTCTGGACTCCATGTGTATCTAGACTGCTAGGTGCTTTCCCTTGGCTTCAGCCTATATAGGTGTGTGTAATCACAGTGGTGTCCTTTTGTTGTTGTTGGTTTTTGAGACAACAAAAACCAATGCAATGTAGTTCAGCCTAGCCTTGAACTCCTGACCATCCTCCTGCCTCAGCTTTCTGAGTGTTGGATTACAGGCATGTGCTAGATTTCAAGTCTGCCTCACTCCCACTTCAGTGCCTCTCCCTATTTTTATTTTTCTAATTTGTGGGAATTCTATAAACCAGGCTGTTAAACTTTTGTCATGAGTGTTAAATGGACATTTAGCACTGCTGTCCAAGCACATCCTGCTATGCTGTCCAGAACAGGTCCCTGCTGTTAATGTCATGCTTCATCTTGCCAAGTGGTGTTTCTTTTCCTTAGTAGTTTCTCAGGTTCTTGACTTGCTTAGGAAAGGCTTTCATACTCTAAAGTTACACAAAAGTTCCCTAAATTTTCAAAATATTTTTCATATTTGCAAAGTGGTTTTTATACATAAAAGTCCCTTCCACTAACAAGCCCCAATGTATTAATGGTAACTTAAATCATATTTATTCCACAGAATGAAATATATATTTAATTATTTAATTAATTAATTATTTTTTTTTGTGGTACCAGGGATTGAACTCAGGACCAAGCACTTATTCCACTGAGCTATCTCCTTGGACCTTAAAAAAATATTTATTTATTTATTTGATACAGAGTCTTGCTATGCAGTTGAGACTCATGTGATCCTCCTGTCTCAGCCGCCCTGTGCTGGGATTACAGGCACACCGTGTCTCCATGGCCTGCTTAGTGTGCCTGGGGGTGGGGCCAGTGCGGCATGTGGTACTGGGAACTGAACCCAGGTCCTTGCACTTGCCAGGCAGGTGCTTAGACTGCCGAGCTATCTTCCTAGCCCCACACAATGAAATATTATCAGGTTACAGGTAAATAAAATGAATGTTGTTTTGGGAATACGTTTACTTTGCTATATTTTATTAATTTTATTTTTTGAAGTGCTATGTATGGAAGCAACTGCTTTTAGTTTTTATTATGAAAGAGGGCCTCACTGTTATGGTTGATACACTATATCAACATGAGAAGTCTTGAGGCTTAACTAAATAACTCAGCAGTTCTACATCCAGGGGTGAAAAGGACATGCCCTTACTCCTCTAAGATGTTGTTCACTGTGTCAACTTGAGTTTAAAAGTTCAACTAAGCGATTCAGCAAGGGCCAGGTCCATGATTCCATCACCCCGCACTGCCAGCCTGCTTACAATGTAAAGGAAGAAAACATCTGCCCCTGTGCCATGCCACGCTGCATTGGGAGCCAGCTGACTGCAGACTGAAACCTGCACAAACTATAACCTAAATAAACCTTTCCTTCCTTCATTTGGGGTGTCGGGTATTTTCTTTCAGCAAGGAGAGAAAAATAACAAACACTAAGTTGCCTAGGCTGGGCTCTAACTTTAATTTTACCATGGCCTCCCACATAACTAGCATGACAGATATGTCCCTGTACATCTTCCAATTTAGTATACTTTATTATTTTTAAATTTTAAAAAGATTACTCCCAAACTTAGGTACTTTATAATCTGTAATGAATGACTAGTAACTTTATCCAAAAGTCAACACTGCCCCAGACACTAGTATATTTTTGTGTTCCTTTCTTTTGTTTTTGGTCCACTCAGGATGCCCTAAGAGCAGGTCTGGTAAGGCATGAGGATCTGGGGATCGAACCACAGAATTCTGAGACTGACTGCTTTGCTTAAGCAGGCACTTAAACACCTGAGCTATTGGGCAGGCCCCCTATTTTTGTGTTCCTAACACAGACGCTCTTGATGTGTACGACAGATTTATCTTAAACTTTATGGTACACAACTTAGTTGAAAATACCAACAGGAACAGAATGACAAGGTTATTCTAATACAATTTTTTCTTTTTCAGACCAAGAGTAAATATATTTTGTATTGAAAACAAAACAAAAATACCTGAAAACATTAAAACTAAAACCAGAAACAGTAAACCCAAAATGCCAGCCCTAAAATACTCACACAGCAACCAGTTGGATTTTGAATTTGATAGATGTTGGATTAAACTCTGGTTTGCTCAAATTATGTTCACATTTCTACAAAGAAAAACATGTATCAGAGGAAAACAAGAACATACTTTGCTGATCCATAGAGCTGGTAACTTCAGAAGGTTAGCACTTACTAAAATATTATTCTAGGATCACAGATTTTGAAATAGTGTATGCTACTGATAGCTGAAATTTATAAAAGATGTTAAGATTTCTAGATATAAGCAAACACATTATGAAATATTATTACAGCTCTGTGGCACCTAAAAACCAGTGAAGTAACAGACACATGGTGGAGTTCTGTGCCTAACATACTCCCCGACTTAAATGAGTTTTGTATCACACTGACTTTGAGGAAGTTATAGGTTCTGTGACTGGTAATGTTTTCATTTTATAGGCGACTAAAATGGGACACAGGAAAAGTAAATAAATCTACTACTTCACTGAGCCAGTAGGAATGAAAGCTGGGATTTAAATCCAAGTAGTATAACTTCAAATCCCACACTTCATTTACTACTTTTTCTGGAGGAGGGTGCTATATATATATAAAATCAGTTAGAATTTAATGGTTAAAAAAAAAAAAGAAGCCGGGCGTGGTGGCGCAGGCCTGTAATCCCAGCATTCGGGAGGCTGAGGCAGGAGGATTGTTGTGAGTTTGAGACCAGCCTGAGCTACAAAGTGAGCTTAAGGCCAGCCTGAGCTGCATAGTGAGACCCTGCCTCAAAAAGACAAAAAAAAAAAAAAGAAAAAAAAAAAAAAAAAAAAAAAAAAAAAAAAAAAAAAAAAAAAAAAAAAAGAAAAAAAAAAAAAGAATATTAGGTATAAAGGGTACCCATTATCTGTGTGTTCCTTTCTCCCTGTAGCTGTCCTATGGTAGACAAGCTATGCACACATGTGTAAGTATACATGGACTTTTTTTTTCCCATGACAAAAAGGAATTTTTTTTGGGGGGGGCTATGGTATTAGGGATTGAACCCAGGGCCTTTATGCTGATACACATCACCCTATCTCTCTCTCTAGTCTTGAAAGGGCCTTTACACTGACATACATACCCCCACCCCTCTCTTTTTTTTCTCTTAAGAGAGGGTCCTGAAAAGCCACTGAAGTTGTCCAGGCTGGGCCTAAACTTGAAATTCTACTTCAACCTCCTCGGATACTGGGAGCACAGGCATAAACACCATACCTGGCAGGAGCACTTTATATACATTTGTTTTGCCCTTTGCTCTTTTTAATTAAGTTGGAATTCCCTATCAACACACAAAGAGAACTGTTTCAGCCATTGTAACTATTTCTGTATCTTACTTAATTAGACAGAAATTGATGGACAGTAGGAATATTTCCATTATTTTGCTACTATAAATTTATTTTTACTATATTGGGTCTGCTTACTCAAGAGCAAGGGATGTATCTTTCCATTTTCTGAACCCACTTCTATTTCCCTCCACAGAGTACTGCAATTTTCAATGTAGAGGTCATTTACATTCTTTGTTAGATTGATTCTGAGGTATTTCATTTTTTAAAATGCTATTGTAAAGGGTGTTATTTCCTTAATTTCTCTCAGTAAGTTGGTTATCTGTGAACAAGGCGGCAACTGAATTTTGGAATTTTGGAATTTTTGCAGCAACTGAATTTTTGCAGCTAGCTACTGAATTTGCTTATTAAATCTGGCAATTGTTGGGGGTCTTTGTAGAGTATCATGTTATCTGCATGTCATCATTATTTAATGACAATTTAGCTTCTTCCTTTCCTATCATTAAGTTTTTCTTTCTCTTATCTAAAGTTTTTAGGATTATGTGGAATAAGAGTGGACAAAGTGGATATCATTGTTTTGTTTTTATTTTTTTCTTTTTGAGACAGGATCTCAAAAAGTCACTATGGCTGACCTTAAGCTCAAATTCTGTAGCCAAGGTCTCAAACTTGCAGTGATCTTCTTCTTGCCTCAGCCTTCTGTGTGCTGGAATTACAGGTGTGTACCACCAACCTGGCTGTTCCTGATTTTAGAGTGAAAGCTTTCAGTTTTTTTTTTTTCTCATTTAGTATGATGTTGGCTTTGGTTTGTCATAGATGGCTTTTACCACTAGATTGAGGTAAAAACCATCTATTCTGATCTTTTGTAGGGTTTTTATCATGAATGGATGCTAGACTTTGTCAAAAGATTTTTCTGCATCTATTGAGTTGATAGTATGATTTTTGTCCTCAGCTCTGTTAAGATGGCATATTTATTGATTTGTATGTATGTATGTGTGTGTGTATATATGTGTGTGTGTGTGTATATATATATATATATATATATATATATATATATATATATATATACATTTTTATTTATTTATTTATTTATTTTTGTGGAACCGGGCATTGAACTCAGGCCCTTGTGTTGGCCAGGCAAACACTTATTCTACTGAGCTATCTCCTTGGCCCCAGTGATTTGTATATGTTGAACCAGCCATGCATTCCTGGGATGAATCTCACTGGGTCACGGTGTATAATCTTTTTGATGATTTGCTGCTTGCCAATACCTTATCAAAGCTTTTGCATACATGTTCATTAGGCAGACTGGACCATAATTGTTGGGTCCTTCTCTGGTAATGGTATTAGGTTATTGCTTACTTCCAGGAATGAATAGGGGAGTATTTCTTCCCTTTTAATTTCATTAAAGAGTTTGAGACATTAGTGGTGTTAAGTCTTCTCTAAATTTCTTTCTTTTTTTTTTTTTTTGTCTTTTTGAGACAGGGTCTCACTATGCAGTTCAGGCTGGCCTTAAGCTCACTTTGTAGCTCAGGCTGGTCTCGAACTCACAACAATCCTCCTGCCTCAGCCTCCCGAGTGCTGGGATTACAGGCATGTGCCACCATGCCCGGCTTCTAAATTTCTTATAGAATTCAGTAGTGAATCCATCAGGGCCTAGGGTTTCTTTGTTGGTAGATTTTTAAGTACATTTCAGTTTCATTGATTTTGGTTTATTTAGGATTGTTATATCTTCTTGATTTACCTTTAGTAATTATTTTGCACTTTCTATCTTATTAGAATACAAGTTTTCTAAGCAAGCATATAGATGATCTGGAGTTTGGCAGGGTTTCATTCCTATTCATATGGATCTGAGTCCTTTCCTTTTTTTGATAAGGTTGGATAAAGCTTTGTCTTTTTTTTTTTTTTTTTTTTTTGGCTTTTTGAGACAGGGTCTCGCTATGCAGTTCAGGCTGGCCTTTTAAGCTCACTTTGTAGCTCAGGCTGGTCTCGAACTCACAACAATCCTCCTGCCTTAGCCTCCCAAGTGCTGGGATTACAGGCATGCGCCACCATGCCCGGCTTCTAAATTCTTATAGAATTCAGTAGTGAACCCATCAGGGCCTAGGGTTTCTTTGTTGGTAGATTTTTAAGTACATTTCAGTTTCATTGATTGATTTTGGTTTATTTAGGATTGTTATATCTTCTTGATTTACCTTTAGTAATTATTTTGCACTTTCTATCTTATTAGAATACAAGTTTTCTAAGTAAGCATATAGATGATCTGGAGTTTGGCAGGGTTTCATTCCTATTCATATGGATCTGAGTCCTTTCCTTTTTTTGATAAGGTTGGATAAAGCTTTGTCTTTTTTTTTTTTTTTTTTTTTTTTTTTTTTTTTTTTTTTTTTTTTTTTTTTTTTTTTTTTTTTTTTGGCTTTTTGAGACAGGGTCTCATTATGCAGTTCAGGCTGGCCTTTTAAGCTCACTTTGTAGCTCAGGCTGGTCTTGAACTCACAACAATCCTCCTGCCTTAGCCTCCCAAGTGCTGGGATTACAGGCATGCGCCACCATGCCCTGCTAAAGCATTGTCAAATTTAATTAATCTTTCTTTTTTTTTTTAATTTTTGTTTTATTGAAGTACAAATATCAATGAGATAGTTTTAAGATACCTTGACAAGATGGATTTGATAAATTAATACATTGCAAACTGTTTTCATAATGTTTTGGTATCATAGAAGGTGCATACATGATATTATACTTACAGACATTATTACACCTTATGTCTCTTATCAGTAAATAGAGAGTGTAGCTGTTTGCGTATCTTATTTTTTATACCTGAAGATTCAATAATTAATACTTTCTACATTGTTATTTTCCTAGTGGTTGTCCATAGTACTAGAAGCCGACATAATATCCTGTCCAACCACCATTAGTGCAAATCTTGCCTCTCATAGGATTATGTAGAAGCACGGCGTTATCTTCCCAACTGTACTGTCCATACACACACATCATGATTCTTCCTTTCTATACCCCTTCCTTTGTCTACACTTGTCAGAGATGGGCCCTCCATTGTCATTCAACTAACTTAGGTGCTTGAACTCAACAACACAGTCCTACACAGTCCAGCATTCCACAACAATGGTGAGTTATCCAAAGATGTTGTCGACCATACCCATTTACAGCTCAATTTAACATTATGGCCCCGCGATGTATACTTCATTTTTATACTTTTCTGCTGGATGGCTAAGACCT
>PVKA01037368.1:0-21050 GCA_004027165.1 Ctenomys sociabilis | reverse complement strand
CTCCTTCTCCTTCTCCTCCTTCTTCTTCTCTTCTTTCTTTCTATTCCTTTCTTTTTTTGAGAGTCCTTATATTGCTCTTCATTTTTTTTAAACAGAGTACAAATTAAAATTAAAACAAAATATTACAAGTGATGCAGATTTTCACTTAACAGAGTAATATGAATTTTGTAGTATTTGTTCTAATGCATAGTATTGTCTTCCAACCAGGTATTCATATTACCCGATATATGCATGGAAAATTGGAAAAAGAAAGAAAAAAATGTGTAAGAATTTAAGAAGACAAAAAGGAGAAATAATTGAAAAAATAAGACAAAACAAATTAAAGCATTAACTGCTTCTTTCTGTTGACCAGCATAAATGTGCAGCACAGTTGTCTAAATCATCCTGTTTATATACCTAGATAAATCTCTTTCCCTCACTCCTTCTCCTGTCCTACTTACCTCAGTAACTCTTTCTTTTCAAATATTTTCATGCCCTTTTATCAGTGTCTATTTTACTCTTCAGATTCCATTTTTCTGTTTCAGATTCTGACACGAGGGCGACCATAGTCCATGGTTTTTTAAACCCAAATTTCCTGTCCTCCCCCTGAGGACACTCTTAGAAGAGTGTATCTGTGCCTCCCAGTGGGCTCA
The DNA here is from genome assembly GCA_004027165.1 of Ctenomys sociabilis. NCBI lineage: Eukaryota > Metazoa > Chordata > Mammalia > Rodentia > Ctenomyidae > Ctenomys > Ctenomys sociabilis. Next base: position 20,418 of record PVKA01037368.1, on the reverse strand, counting down.
GCTGCTTGTCATTCTCCCCTGCCTTCTCCTAAGGCCGTTCTAGGACTGCTGGCTGGAGACCCCAACAGAGCCCAGGCTATTGAGTGGCCAGGAAGGCCGCATAGCCTCTCCCCCAGTGCTGCTAGCTGTTTACAGTCAGTGCGCAGGTCCTGTGCTCTCAGCTTCTTTCCCACACCGTCATGCATTTTCTGCGAATGTACAGTTTAGTTTTTACCAAGACTAATTTTATTTTCAAGAAAGTGAAGGTAGGCTGTGCAGATAGTTTTGTGGTCTAAGTGCCTGCCTGGCAAGCACACAGACCCGGGTTCAATCCCTGGAAACCCCCTGTGGTGCTGGCCCCGGCCCCAGAACCTGGGGCACACCATGCCTACCCTAAACTGGGTGTGGTACAGCATATTTGTTCAGAAATTTTGAAAACTATTTCAGGGTTATTATTAAAATCTAACCCAAGTTGAGGAGTTAATCGTGGGTCATCCAAACTCCTCAGCATGTAAATATTTTGTTCATGTGTGTGAAAACAGTGTCATCCATGCTTGCAGGCTGGGCCTAGAACTCCTACATGACCTGTTGTTCTACCTCTGTCTCACAAGGAGCTAGAACAATTGATATGGGCCACGTTGTCCACGAAAATCCTTCTGAGGTGCGTTTGTCCCTGATTTTTTTCTTACAATAAAATTACTGATAAATTGCTTTCCTTTATTTTTTTCATGTAATCTCAGATTATTGATGAACTCATTCTTTGTATTTTATTTGCAAAGTGCTGCCTCCATTTTTCCTTTCAATAATTATTATAAAATAACATTTTTTTTTGTTTTGAAATAGGTTCTTTAAGAGAGAAATAATTGACTCTTTGTAAAGTCACTTGTTAAAAGTTCTGCAGCTTGATGAAAGTAAATTGTTTAAATAAAATTTACACAAAGAAAGTATGCAGCAGAAGAACATGCTTTGTGTGTGTTTCTATTTCCTATTTTGGCTGCATCGTGACTCTGCAAAATCATGACTCTATTTATTTTCTTACTTAAGGAAAGCAATGTTCTTGCAGGAAATGATTTATGTCTTTATTACTAATGTAGAAAAGCCAAAGGGATTTCTCTTTCTGTCTTTATAATACTCTCTTTAGCTCTCTATTTTCTGTTTTCTTGTTTTTCTTCTATGAATCATCAAACAAATGTCAACTCCACCAACAGTGCCTTCATTCTGGACCAACAAATGCTTCCAGGGTTATTAACAGGGACTGGCTTTAATATTGTGTTATAAAATACTTTCTGGGTTTGTTTTGTTTTGTTTTGAGATAAGATCTCCCACCATAATTCAGGCTAACCTCAAACTCACTGTGGAGCACAGACTGGCTCCACCTCATGCCAGTACTCCTGCCTCAACCTCCTGAGGACTGGGATGACAGAGGAGGACCCAGACACACTTTGACAAACAACATACAATTTTCACTAAATAGGGAATTTGAAGACAAAAGCTTTATTTCACAAGTATATTCTCTTGCTTCCATTTTATTTCTATACTTCTTGTCATGACATTCAGAAGTAATATGCATTGTTTTTGTTTCTGTTCTGCATTAATAGAGAAACAGCACATATGACAGACAAAAACTGGAACAAGAGATGCACCATCCAGATTTACCACTGAAATTTTCGAAAGATCCCTAGAGGTTGTTAATCATTCTTATTTTCATTTTTTTTTCTAGAAGAATACAATTTTGTTTTTCCATTGCCACAGTCCTTTCAGATCTGAGCAACAGGCCGTGAAGTTGTAACTACATCTCTTCATTTTCCAGGGCTCCAAGACACGCACCTGTTAGACAAGGTGCTTAGCATTCCTTTGCCAATAAAACTAAGTTGAACCACTCTCTCTAAAATGCCAGTGTTATAAGAGGCCCTGAACTGTGGAAGGCAGACAAGCGTGAAACTAGATTTCTTTTTTTGCTTCCATTTATTACTTACTAAGAAAAATGTTCAAAGAAGTAAAGTCTTTCTTCTGATATTTAAATTTTTTCTGATCTATATGTGGGTTGAGAATTGACTATAGGTTATCCACAAACAATTTCTAATCTTCATATACAAATTTAATTACATATTGTATATAAATAATTTGAGGTATAAGTAAAGATGTTGATTTTTGTTTTAATTGGTGCTAAATATATTAAAACTTCATCTGAAATGCTCTCTATGTAAATAATAAAATAGGAAGACAGGCAAAGAGTGAACAGGAGGAAAGATTTTGTTGTTCTCGGTTTTTATTTTCTGTTGTTGTTCCAGTGATCAAACTCAGAAGCTTATGCTTGCCAGGAAGAAGTGTATGTTGCTGAGCAACCTCCCTCGCCCAAGAGTACTGAACAGTGAGTGATGTTCTCCAAGGTATCTTCTGGGAGCGACCTCCAGGCTGTGGTGAGGTTTAATGTATCTTCCTCTTCTGTGAGGCAACAACTTCCATCCTTGGAACAGCGCCTCTGGCAGGATAAGGGTATACTTGCTAGCAAGGGCTTCTGCCCAAGCCAGATCACCTAGTGTGGTGTATGGGAGGGTCAGTGTGCCAGGTGGCATCAGCCCAGCCTCTCCAGGGTCGGCAGCACGATTTCTCTCATATGAGTGACAGCTGATGTCTATGTGACTGAGTAGCAATCAGATTTGGACACTGACTGGAGATGGACAATGAGCATCTTTAATCAGCACTACTTTGTTCTTCTAGACCATTCCTGGAATAAATTGGAAGCTGCCAACTTCCATGGAATGAAAGGAACAAAATCTCCAAGTCCAGATGCTTCCCGGGCCATGTCTTGTTTGCACCTTCACACCACGATTTTAGTTTTTGTCATAATAAACTATAACCATGAGATAATGGCATTCGCCAATCTCACCTACCAACCCCCCTCCAACATAGTCACAATGTAGCAAGCTAAGCAAATACATGTTTCTGCCTTATTTCTACAAAAATGTGTGTTATAATAAAAGGTGCCATGATAATACGCAATGATTGCATATGATACTCCAATTGTAATTATTTATCATGTATCTGATTTCCATAGTAGCGAGAATGCAACGGCATATAGTAACAACTCAACATCTGGGATGGCAATAAGTATGTAAAGCTCATTGTCAAGGAAAGCAATTTTCCACTACTCAAAAGATACCAAATATATATGATTTTTGCATATTATTTTCTATAATTTCAAATACAATTTTTATAATATCTTTTCCAATGAGATACATGAAATAGAACACATATTTCATAGAAATCAATGACATAGTTAAGTACTTCCCAGTTGGGTATTTGGACAGCTTCCAGGAACTGTAGGCTAAAGACAATCTTCATTTTTCATGGGTATAATAGCTGTGGCTCTTACAGCAACAGTAACAATGAGTACATTTGCCTTGAATAATGTTACATACAATTGGAAAATGATGAAAGGACAAATACCTATGCTTTGTTTTGTTATTAATGTAAATTTTTATTTTGAGAAGATATGTTTTGTGAATATGTAAATTTATGTCACTACTCTTAAAAACAGCATTAGTACTATGACATAAGCATTTTCACTTTTTCTAAATTATTATGAAATGATTTTTCAAAGTGCACATACTCTACATGCTATAAATCATGAAAATGTCTTGTTGGTAGTCCTGCTCTGTGCTATTTTTATTATTTTCACTGACATGTGAAGAAAGGTATTTATTTTAGGATTGCCTTAATTTTGAATTGGACACTTGAACTAATTAGACATGACACATTTTATTTCTAACATTTATACAGTGCTTTCACTCTGATCTGTGATCTAGTACAAAAAAAAATATCTAGTCTAATCCTTTTGGTTTTTTTCATTTGTAATTTAATATTGTTAATATCTCTTTATCATTCTATTTATTTATTTTATAATTTTTCTTAAATCAGAAGTAGAATTTAATTCCAAATAAACCTTTTCTGGCATCTTCATTATTAATCAGCTTCTAGGATCCTCTCTCAAGCTTCTGTTTTATTACAAGTTCTGTGTTATTCAGTCTTTAAAGGAAAACAGAAAATATTGTATATAGTTTTTATTTGTTTTGGTTTTTGTATTTCAGGGAAGGGTGTACAGGGTGTTCAGGGTCTCTCTGTTAGATTGGACTCAGAGTAATCTGCCTGCTTACAGCCTCCCAAGAGCTGGGATTACAGATATATGCAACCTCACCCAGTCTCAATCAGCATCTATGGCAGACCCGGAGATTGAACACCCAGTCCTTGAGCCTTTTTGAAGATTCTTTAATCCACTGAGCTATTTGGCCAGACCTTTTATAGTTTGTTTCAAAATTTTATCATTGGGATTGAGGACATAATTATCCTCCTTCCTTCTTATCTTTTTTTGTTTGTTTGTTTGTTTACATATTTATTCAGCAACAGGAGAAAATCATTTTTATTTATTCTCCATTCATTTACTGCTAGAATTATTTTTATTATTCTTCAGAAGTTGATATTAAAATCACCAACTGGGACGCTCAATACAGTTGCAACAACATGTCGCTGGCTGTCTACCAACACGTAAGCAGCCCTTTCTACTTTCTTAAGTTGCTCAAGGTCATACCATGGTCTTCAGGGATTTACAAACGCCAAAGCTACAGGAAGCCTGATGAAATAACTTACTGGGAGACAATGTCTGGTGGTCAGAGTGTCACGTCCATCTACATCCTTCTCTGATCCCCAGAGCCAGGCAAGTGGGCCCAGGACACCAACACTGCATGTCAATGTCACCATCACAAACCTAGAGTCCAGCTCTCAAGAACACAGTGACTGTCCCAAAGCCCAGCCACAATGTTTCTCTGTGTCATGGCATGGTTAATAGAATGCTGTTCCTGAAAGGGGAGGGAATGCTGTTACCTTGGCAATCTTATGCTTGTAGGGCATGGTGGATGTGTTGTATGCCGAGTAGTCTGGAGGCCTCTTCTGGAAAAATCCCTTTCCTTGTTAGTCAACAGGGGAGCTCATTCATATTTTTATTGGAATTCTTATCATTGCACATTTGCAGCACACAGCACTCACTTTGAAGACTTCTCTGTCTCTTACAGGATATAACTTTCTCCCAACGCTTATTGCACAACTTTTTCCAGAAAGGACATCTTCATTTTCTCGGTCTAGAGACATAGACTGTGCAAAGTTTGAAAAGGAAAAGAGGTCAGAGATTCTTTAATACTATGCATCATAATACTATGCATTAATACTATGATCATCACAAATAAAACATAACCATTAAAGGCACACTTTAAAGGTGTGCTCAGGGTGGGCAAAAAGGGCGGTCTCCAGGTAGATTTCAATTCTTGGGTCCTGCAGCTGCATCTTGCTTATTCTTTCATTTTATTTTGTCTTCTTCTTTCTTCCTCTCACAGAATTAGGACCTGAAAGCAAAAGATTTGCACCATCTTTTGTCCATCACACAGCCCTGGGCATGCAGGACAGTCTCCCAGTGATCTCATTGTGCTTTCTTAGCTGGTGTGGACTTGAAATCTCTCAATAAATAATTCACACCCATTTTCATTTTAAAGTGTTTCTTTAGAAATCTCTTCTAAAAGATGAATCTCTTCTAAAGATGTTTGCATCTTTTCCTGAACATTTTCCTGTGCAGTAAATGGAAATCACATATGCTAAGATGCCCTGAATATGAAGATCATCTCAAGGACAAGAATTAAAAATTATTTTCCACAAGAAGGATCCTTTCAATTATAATTTGTGAATTATTGGAATAAACTCATGGTATAGCATTACTTTTAACATTAAAAGTTTCTTGGATTAATTCAGTTAATATACCTCAGCTTTAATCAAAAGTCAGAATGTTTTTTCAGAGATCAGTCATAATGAATTTTACTACTATATTTCAGAGGAATTGTGCATAAACAAATAAATGTTCCAATTATTTAAGAATAGGAAATTTTAGTACTATTAATAAAATTACTTCATGTGTTTTATTTTGTTCTTATAAGAAAAGATTTATATTATTATAATGTTAGTCTAATGAAAAATTGATGAAACTATTTTATATCTTTTAGTTTGTTTCATCAGGAATAATAATATTCTATTATTGTTTTTCCTATTACTCAAATATTATTAATCCAGCAATATAATATTAGCCTTCTAGTGAAAATAAATATCAGACTGTCAGGTTTACATAATTTGAATTGAGGGATAAAAATGTGAATTTTTTTCCTTTCAGCATATTTTTCCTTTCAACTATAGATTTGCATATGGAGACATGATTAGCTAAAAACCCTTCTAAAATGGACAAATTCAAATGAGATTAATTTCATATCTCCAGTTTTCATCATGATTAGAACCTGATGCATAATTTCTTAATAATATGCTTAGGGAAATATTTCTTCTAATGATCATGTTTTATTTGCATTTACTGAGCAAGATCTGGGTCCAAACATTAATACTATGATCATCGTAAATAAAACATAGCACATAACGAGAATCACGCTGGGTAACTTATTTGCATATTTTATTTCAATACTCCACTTCATTAAGATTCTGCCTCTAATTACAGCACCATAAGGTGGCAACTAATGAGTCACAAAATGAAATACCACTGATAAAGGGAGTAACTAAGTTGATTTACGGAGATTCTGAGTGCAGAGTAGTTGCTTGAGAAACAGTGTTGAGGTCAGAAAAAAAAGGGATTAGTTAGGACTGAGGTTGAAGACAAGAGTTCATGGAACCATACAAAGAAGAAATGTAAATTTAAAAAATTCAACTTTATGAAGTTCCTACCATCTGTCCCCCTGTACATTCATTCATTCAACAGGCACTCATAGAGCATGATGTGCTGTGCTCTAGACACCATGCCAAGCCTTGGAGAAGCAGAGCAAAACAATAGGCAGTGCTCCTCAGACAGCCCCATTGTGTGCAAAACGTATGCAGAGCACAGCGCACACCTGTGCACTGGCCCCAGGCCCCATGCCTACAGGAGCTCATCCGCAACACGGCTGCTGCAGAGCAGATGCTTTAAACGATGGAAGGCCGGGTGAGGACACCCTGACAACTCTTGTGACTTACTGAGTCATTTAAAATGAGCCATGAGCCACAGCCGAAGTCCTACAGAGAAAAAATCAATAATGAATACATTATCATACACATTTCCCTAAGACAAGAGTAATAATCCTGCAGCACTCATATCTGTTACTAAATAATTGTGAGCAGCTTTTCTCCTCTCGCGGTGAAAACGAGGACACCTCCTTCCACAGCAAAGTGCAGAGTCTCAGCTACTCTAGGCACCTTAACTCTGGCAGACATGAGCTTCTGGGTGCATTTGTCCAAATCTATTGGCTCATTTAAACTTCTAGGAGAAAACGCCTATCGAGGATGAATTTCACATTAATAGGAGGCGGCGTTCAGCCACCAGCTCACCAACTGCATGGATTCACGAAAACTCCAAAAGTAGGTAAGCAGTGTTTCTCCTTGCCCGTCCTACTTTAAAATCTCAAATAGACTGCAAACATAGTTTTGTTATAATGATGATCAATCTCAGATTCTTCAAAATCATATCATTTAGATGAGTCAAGATATATAATTAATCTTATTGTGCCAAAAATTTGTGATTTTTTTTCTGGAATTTCATTGTTTTCATTTGGTGAAACTGTTCGACGTATTAAATAATGATGACATCAGGGATCGAATTTGAAGCCTTGTGCTTGCAGGGTGAGAGCTTAGACCACTGAGCTCTCTCCGCAGGCCTGGTCTAAATATTTTGTTTTTCATTCTCATATCAGAATCAAGGAAAGAAAAAGGAAAACCCTGGACTTGGCAATCTAAATTCAATAAGGTTGATATTTTATGTACTGTTTAATCACCTAGAGAAATTCTTAACTCAGTACCCTTACGATGAGATTAGACTGATTTTTGCTTTCATGCAATTTGTGTGTGTCTCTAGGTGTGTGTGTGTGTGTGTGTGTGTGTGTGTATTCTTTGGAAAGCAAGTCACAGATTATAGTAGATTTCAAATGCAATTTCGACCCAATAGGAAAAACCTTCAGGCTCCAAATGCAAGCATGATTCTAGTTTAAAAAAAGTCAATCCATATTTATTTAGTTAGCTAGTTTTGCAGTAGTGGGGATTGAACGCAAGACCTTGCACTTGACAGGCTAAATAATAAGTCTATTTATTTATTTATTATTTATGTATTTATATTTTTTCACAGAACCGGGGATTGAACTCAGGCCTTGAGCTTGCCAGGGAAACACTTATTCCACTGAGCCATCTCCCCAGCCCCCAAAACAAGTCAATATAAATAGCCACAACAGGAAAGGTGGACCCGTGTCCCAGATGCTTTAGGCAGATTTTACCAGCCTATCCTTCTGTTAGCCAAAAAAAAAAAAAAAAAATGGGTGCTCCTTTTCCTATGGGGAGTTACCCAACTTTGACTGTGAACTCCTTGTCTGTCTCCATAGCTTCAAGTTTAGTAACTAGCGATGGCTGTGGCTTACTGCGGGCAGATTCGGCTGTGTGCTTCACTGGCCACGGCCGTCCTCCCTTGAACAGGCTGCTGAGGCTCCCATGGTATTTATGTAGTATTTAAATTCATGCTCATTTTCCAGTTCAGGGCTCATCACTGTCTCCTGTTCATCCTTGCAGTGTGTGCTAGGGATGCGGCCAGTGGCTCCCATCATGTGTAGAGACCACAATCTCTGATTTCCGTCTTGAGACTTTCTTTTTTTTTTTTTTTAAATAACCTGACTCATTTATTCAAGAAATACACTGAGCATTTTGCATACCAGGTACCTAGAACTTTAAAGTACAACAGGCCTAGCTCCTTCTTTCCAGGAGCCTGCAGCTGTAGAAGAGACGGCATTGTCAGTATACAACAAAAAAGGCATGGCTCATGGCATGATGATGATATGCATTTTTTTTTGTTTTTGTTTTTATTTTTTTAAATTTTTTTCCATTTATTTTTATTTTATTAAAATACAAATGTCAATCAGACAGTTTCAAAACACCTTAACCACACAGAGTCGATGAATTAATACATTGCAAACTGTTTTCATAGTGTTTTAGTATTGTACAAGGTGTATACATGATATTATATTTACAGGGTTTTTTATAGCGGGATTATATCAAAAATTCAATAATTATTTACCTAGTGGATGACCATAGCACTAAAAGCCGACATAATATCCTGTCCAACCACCATTAGTGCAGATCTTGCCTCTCATAGAATTATGTAGAAGCACAGCGTTATCTATCCCAACTGTACTGTCTTTACACACACATCCTGATTTTTTCTTTCTACAACCCTTCCTTTGTCTACACCTGTCTAAAGTGGGCACTCCATTGACATTCAACTACCTTAGATGCTTGAACTCGACACCACAATCCAACACAGTCCAGCATTCTGCAACCATAGGGAGTTACTCAAAGAAATTGTCGACCATATCCATTTACAGTTCAGCTTAATATTATGGGCTCACGATGTATACTTCATTTTTATACTTTTATACTTTTCTGCTGGATGGTTAAGACCTAGGTAGATCAAAACTTATATACCAGCACATGAATTTTATATTTCCTATGTGGTCATTGAAGTCTTCTCAGGGTTTATCTTGTAGTCCTGTACATTATTCTGTAGTTCCTTTGTCTGTGTCATCCATGTGGATGAGTCACGGTCAATGCTTGACCAGATTGCTCTCTGTGAGAGCCTGAGAGAAAGTTTTCTCTTCATGTGACTCTCCGCAGGCACACTATAGAACTTCAATCTCTTTCCTCTGTGGCTCCACAATCTCCGTGCTCAGAAAATTTGGAGCTCACCTGAGTCTCATGATATTGCAGTACAGGTTCTCCTATGTCCTGAGTCTTCGCTGACCTTGAAAGGCTAGGTCCAAAATGTTGGCTGGCCTTGTGGCTCTTCTATTTCTCTAACTCTGACTTGTGATCTTAGGTTGTTAACCATCCAGAAGAAAAGCTGATTAGTATTCTGCAGCGTATGGCATTCACTTTGCCTTGTCTGACTCAATTGATTTTACTTGTTGTATGTTTCCTTTTGTATTTTTGCTTTTTGCTTGTTATACTAGGGAGACTATACGATATTTACACATGTGTGTCTGGTTTATTTCACTTATGAGTATATGTTCAAGTGGCATCCACTTCAGTATAAATGCTTCAAACGTATCATTCTTAATAGCTGAGTAATACTCCATTATATAGAAATACTACATCTTTTTCAACCATTCCTCATGTGATGGACATCTTGGTAGTTTCCAAGATTTTGCTATCACACATTGTGTTGCTATAAACATAGGTACACATATATCTCTATGATACAATGTATCGTCTTGAGACTTTCTTAAGGGCACCTGCAGATTGAATTCTTTCCTGCCAGGAAGTGCACATGTGGGTCTGGGTCATTTCACTTGTGAGTATATCTTCAAGTGGCATCCACTCCCTGGAGTGTTTTTGAAACTATGTTATTAATTTGGTATCATAAAATTGACAAAGTACTCTAAATCTGGAGAAAGTTAATAGAATTGTTTCAATTTTATTTGTCCATCCATACACCTAAATAAGTAAGAATTCATGAGTGGAATTAGGCTATAAAGTCTCATATGAACATTTATATAGCATTTTTAAATCCTTCTAAATTTTGATTGTTTATTAAATCCACCAAAAGGCTGAGTATTGTGTATACAGAATCAACTTCTATAGTTTAAGTGAATGTTGATTTAGTAATCTTCAAACTACAAAAAGGGAAAAATATGTTTCAAGAGCCAGGAAGAAAATATATCAATAAATGTATTGCTTTTAAAATTTTTAAAATGACCTATGAAAACCTTGACAGGATAATTACAGACTTGCATGTATGCTTCATACCATGCTGTTTTACCATTAAGATTCTGTACCTTAGTACATATTAATATAACTTTATTTTACACAGAGTAAAAATATATGTTATCAGGAAGAATTTATAAAGTTTCCAGTAGAAAATCAAAATATTTATTACTTCACTAATTATTCTCCTGATGATAAAAACTGAAATTTCTGAAAATAAGACATTACTTTGGCCTTTAAATTGCTGGAGGTGAAACATATCCACAAGCAGCAAAAAGTGTTTTACATCTTAATGGACTGGTTCTCAGCCCCAGTAAGCATTAAATGAAATTCAAGAGAATACAGTGCTCCTCCTCTTACAAGGCTCCTCCAAGGCCCCATGGGGCAAGTTACAGTAATTTGGCACTTGGTTACTACAGACTCAAGAAGTAAAATTTCATTTTTTGGCCACAGGGCAACTTACCCACATTTTGGGCACCTAGATCCCAATACATTCAGACTCTGGACAGGACAAGGATGGGCTGCAGTACCTTTCCAACTTCATTAACTTTAGCACACGCAGACCTGGCACTGCCGCTGACTCCATCTCACCTGCTGTTCCTCTCGTGCTATGTTGCTTGCCTGCTGTTTTCACAGGTGGCATTTACTGTTCTTCTGAGATACATCATCCTCATTATTACATCATTGTCACAGATCTGCAAGTACAAATTGGGGGACAGAAGAATACTCAGGAAGCAATTTCCCAACATAACTCAATGTAGCTGCTGCAATTAGTGAAACTCTTTTATGTTTTTTGTACGATGCATCAATCTCTCCTTTGGACCACATGGGAAATGTGCCATCATTCCTAAGGCCCACCAGGGAAGCAGGCGTGTTCTCCTTCATTTAAAATCCTTCCCCAACAAAGCAAACTACAACAAAAGGGATGAGTCATGAACCTGCAAAACTTATCATTGCTAAATAAACCAAAGAAAATTCTCCCTGGTGGGATCTAACAATAACTTAAAATAAACATTCCAGATTTGTTCTTTCTAATACATTTAGCCAAGTCTGGCTGAAGTTATAATCTAAGAAAGGTTAAAAATGCTGTCACTTAGAGGCAATGACACCATTCCTGTAAAATATATATTTATGTCTTCAAAGGAGTAAAAAACAATAACCCACATATGTCTCTGCTAGGACTCTGCCACCTAACACTATAGCAAATCTTCTTAGTCACTTTGAAACTTTTGTCTGTCCTCTGCCCCTGTTATCTCTGACACATCAAGAACATCTCTTCTTTTCTGGAAGGAAAGAACAAATCATTTGTAGTGTCTGTGGAGCTGGGACTTCCAGAAAGCAAATCAATTATTGATTGTGTGAGATTTCATAAATAAAGCCAAATGTAGGCAGGCGATTAATCATTTCTGCTTCACCTTGAGAGAACAGAACAATGATAAGGAAAGCAAAATGCTGCCTCTGTTTCCTCTTCAGTTGACAACTGTGTTCTCTGTATTCTGGTACTATCTGCTGAGTTATGTGGAAAATCTCCTAGAAAGAAAAAAATGATGTCCTAATACACCTAATGCGTGCATCAGGAATTCATATACTACCCACATGGGCTACTGTAGACTTTTCTTTTTACTTGAAATTAAGCTTATCTGACTGACTACAATCCTGATCCCCTGACCTACTTGCTACATGACCTCGAGCAAGTTTTTAAATCTCTGTTCAGCTGATGCCTTATCTCCACAATGAAGATAACACAGAGAGCAATTCCATAATGTGATTGCAAGGATGCACACACACACACACACACACACTCACACACACACACAGCACACAACGTTTATTGCTTATGCATCTACAGCAAATGTAGAATTCATAGGGGACATTTGCACGTGTATTTATAATGAGGTGTTCCATATACATAAACATCCTGATCCACATAAACACTTGATCATATAGTGCACAAATGTAGAAGGTAGGTAAAAAAAACTCCTTCATCAACAGACACTACAAGGAAGAAGTTACTGTGAAATGTGTTCTGTCCTAGGCAATATCATATACAAACTCCCACAGCATACCATGTATTCAAGTGTAATCAAGAAGTCACAAATGCAACAGAAAATTCCCTGAATTTATTTTCGTTCAATCAGCCTTCAGGTGAGGGATCCTGTTTCGAAAGAAGCATTAATTTTGCATGATTTCCATACAGAGCTAGTTTGTCCTCCTTACAGTGAAGGGTCTGCTGCAGTGCTGAATAGAATAAACTAATTTCCTAATTAATTTTATCTTTAGAACAGTTTTAAAGCAGCTACTCTTAGAATGTGAAAATCTGTTTAATCCCTCATGTTAGTTTTCTTTCATTGAACATCATCCTGTTTTGTTACATTGCCTTTGCTTTACTGAGCTTTAACCAACAGATACAATTCTGTATATTTAAAGTACACAATGTGGCTTTTTTTACAACAGGATTGCCGTGAGAGCACAGGCACAGTGAAAGCCACCACTAAATCAAAGCCAACATGGGAAAGGATGAGATTCACATGAATATTGTTTCGTCAAACAAGTGGACTCTGGTAAGTCTGCCACCACTGGCTATCTGATCTTATAAATGCATCAACAAAAGAACCGCTGAAAAATTTGTGAAGGAGGCTCCTGAGATGGGGAAGGGCTCCTTTAATTATGCCTGGGTCTCGGACAAGCTGAAAGCTGAGTGTGAGCGTGATGTCACCACTGACATCTCCCTGTGGAAATTTGAGACCAGCAAGTATTATGTGACCATCATTGATGGCCCTGACACAGAGACTTCATCAAAAACATGATTATAGGAATGTTTCAGGCTGACTGTTTTTCTGATTATTGCTTCTAGTGTTGGTGAATTTGAAGCATACCCGTGAGCACGCCCTTCTGGCTTACATATTGAGTGTGAAACAACAAATTGTTGGTGTTAACAAAATGGATTCCATGGAGCCACCCTACAGCCAGAAGAGATCTGAGGAAATTGTTAAATAAGTCAGAACCTACATTAAGAAAATCGGCTACAACCCTGACACTGTAGCTTTTGTGCTAGTTTCTTGTTGGAATGATGACAACATGCTGGAGCCAAGTGCTAACATGCATTGTTTCAAAGGATAGAAGGTTACTCGTAAAGATGGCAATGCCAGCAGAACCACACTGCTTGAGGCTTTGGATTGTATCCTTCCAACCACTCACCCCACTGACAAGCCTTTGCGGCTGCCCCTCCAGGATGTCTACAAAATTTGTGGTATCGGTACTGTCCCTGTGGGCCAAGTGGAGACTGGTGTTCTCAAACCCAGCATGACAGTCACCTTTGCTCCAGTCAACATCACAACTGAAGTCAAGTCTGTTGAAAATGTCCATAAAGCATTGAGTGAAGCACTTCCAGGGGACAATGTAGGCTGTGACATTAAGAATGTATCTGTCAAAGAGGGCTGGCACAGCAGTGGTGCCAGTGATAGAAAAAGTGGCCCACCAATGGAAGCAGTTGGGTTCACTGCTCAGGTGATTACCCCAAACCATCCCAGCCAGATCAGTGCTGGCTGTGCCCCTGTACTGGATTTTCACACAGCTCACACTGCTTGCAAGTTTGCTGAGCTGAAAGAAAAGACTGGTCACTGATCTGGTAAGAAGCTGGAAGATGGGCCTGAGTTTTTGAAATCTGGTGATGCTGCCACTGTGGACATGGCTCCAGGCAAGCCCCTGTGTGCCGAGAGCTTCTCTGACCTCCCACCTCTGTGTTGCTTCGCTGTTGGTGATATGAGACAGGCAGTTGCTGTGGGTGTCATCAAAGCTGTGGACAAGAAAGCTGCTGGATCTGGCAAGGTCGTATTCTGCCCAGAAAGCTCAGAAGGCTAAATGAATATTATCCCTGCCACCTAACACCCTAGTCTTAATCAGTGCTGGAAGACTGGTCTCAGCACTGTTTACCCCAATTGGCCATTTAAGTTTAACAGTAAAAAACTGGTTAATAACAACAATGTATCATAAAACTTTCAGAAGGATAAGAGAATCCTTTGTGGACCTTTATTTGTATTTATCTATTTTTTTTTTTTTTTTTTGTGTGTGTGTGTGAGAGAGAGAGAGAGAGAGAGAGAGAGAGAGAGAGAGAGAGAGAGAGTTTTTAAGTTATTAGTTTTTGAAGTCAATACTTTTCCATGGAAACAACTTGACCAAAAATCTGTCACAGAATTTTGAGACCCATTAAAACAAAGTTTAATGGGAAAGGCAAAATAAAGTACACAATGCGATGATTTCATATGCAGTATGAAATGATCGATGCAGTGATATCTGTAACCTCATGTAGTTGCCCTTGTGTGTGTGCATGCAATGGTTGATACCTGTGTCAACCTGAGACCTTTAGAAGCTTACCTAAGCAACTAGCGGTCCTACATCCCGAGGTGGAGAGGACACAGCCTTGCTGTGCAAGGATGTTGTTCACTGTGTCAGTTTGAGAAAGTGTAGACGTTTAAGTAAGGTACTCCGAAAGGGGCCAGGGTCCTCGTGAAGCACCCTCATCTTGTGCAAGAAGAGGGCAGAAAGATGGTGTGAGTGCTGTACCCACCCACAGGTGGTGGTCTGCATACAAGGGGGGGGCTGGTTCCCTTCTCTTGTTATGGATGTTTTTGGTGTCTTCTACAACCCTAGCTGTTGGCCCTCACCATGCCACCCTGATTTAGAACCAGGTGATTATGGACCGAAACCTCCACAAAATGGGCACTAGATAAACCTTTCCCTTTTTAATTTGGGTGTGACAGGAAAATAACCAAGGCAATGGATGTGCATAAGTTCTATACTCTCAGTAAATTAAAAGTGTGGAACACAAGTGTATTTACTATACTTTTCCATGTTATTCAAAAATGCCAATTAGTGTCTGCTAGAGAGACAGCTGTAACACAAGATACAGAAATATGTAAGAATTTGCCTGACTGGGTTTCAACAGACACACAATTGGATGAGGAAGCATGTGGATGGTGTGTGCCCTGGAGACTGAGATTTCAATTCAAGGTCTGAAGCTCACAACAGGGTCCATTGTGGGGGTGTATCGAAGGACAATGTGTCTGCCATGAAAGACCCAGGAGGCTGAGAGAACAGTGGTGGGAACCTAAGAGTCTGCACTGGAAGCTGGGAGACAACCTCTGTGATGATGGCAAAGACGGAAACACCTTCAAAGAAACATAGTAGAGCCACCCCTTCCCACACCCATTTATCCAGCTGGGGGTGGGGAGCAGAAGCAGCACTATGCTGGGTCTTCCACACTTAGGGTCAGGAACTGCTGATTTACTTGAACTTCTGCTACTCAAGTTGACACAGACAATAAACCATCACAGATGCTGTTCATCTTCTAACTGAGGATTTGTGCATGGAACTCTCAGCTTTCCTCTTCGTAACAGGGAATCAGAATTGTGTTTGCTTGTTTCCATGAATTTGCCTTACTTTTAAGGATTTTACATATAAATGAGAGCTGCTGTTTTCCTGTGGGGTAATTTCACAGTCTTACGCATGCTGCCACAATAGGGGATTTCTTCTTTGGTCAGGGTAAATTGGAGTATCCCTATGCATGTAGGCAATTGTGTATTTGTGACTATTCACCCACTCACAGGTTGTATGAAGATCTTGGCTATTGTGAATACTGTTCAAATTAATGTGGCAGTGGGAAGATTTATTTAAGAGAACAATGTCATTATTTTTAGATATGTAACCCTCAGTGCGATTGCTACAGATCATAGAGAAGTTCTAATTTTAAACTTTAGGGACCCTATGCACTCTTCCATAACCATTACACAAATTTATATTCCTACCTGCAGGGTACAAGTGCTTCCTTTTCTTCCTGTGCCCAAGGACATTTGTTAGCACTTGTCTTTTTAATAATACATAAATTAACATATGTTATTCTTTTTTTCTGTATTTTAGGGAAGGGTCTACAGGATGTTCAGGGACTCAGTAGTACACTAGACTCACTGTTTCCAGCCTCCCAAGAGCTAAGATTACAGGCTAGCACCATCATGCCCCATCTCAATTGTACTCTCAGTGTGCCCCCGGGGATGGGGCTGGCATAGCAGGATCCAAGGATCAAAACCTGGACCTTGCGCCTGCTTGCAAGTGCTTTAATCTGCTGAACTATTTGGCCAGTCCTTAACATAGGTGTTTTAATCTGAGTTATTCTCTTTTAAAGTATTTCCTGCTTCACTTAGGACCATGTACCTGGTTTTTCTGAGCTTAAAGAAAGTTCATGTCTATAAACTGAATAGTATACACAGATAATCTCAAAAATAATGTTATAATATAATATGATATATAATAATATAATATAACATAATAAATATAATACAATAAAATACAATATAATATAATATATTATAATATTATAAAATATAATCAGCTACAGAAAACAATTTGAGATCATAAAGGACTATGGTTTAGTATGTAATTTACAATGGATTTCAGGTGTGCGTGTCTAGCACACAAGACAATACTGCCCCCAGAAGTTGCTCAGGAATGCCCTCCAGGAACACTGCCTTAGAAAAATGTATGGAGCACGAGATCTGTTGGTGCTTACAGACACAAAAGAAAGACTTCCCACAGTGAGGTGAGAAATGTGGGAGAAAAGGCTGTTTTGCTGTTCTACTTTCTGTTGGAAATGTGTCCTAGGAACAAGTGGCCTCTGCTTGCTTAACATCCTGTGGGTTCCAGGGTCTGTTAGTAGCAGTACAGACTGCTTGATTTATGGGCAAGTGCTAAGAATTAAAAAAAATCAGAAACAAGTTTGGTTTCTGCATCATAACATTTTCTCCTAGCAATTTGTGGCCTATATATTCTTATTAAGTTCAGAGCTGTACGTGAGAGATGCACAGTCTCTGAACCTACATAGGCAAGGGGTCCTGGCATCAAAATGTGAGCTTTCAGTTATGTTTACTTCTTGAATACAGAAATTTCTTTTCTCTTTTTCATAAAATGTAGAAAATTTCAATATATTCTTTTCTGCATCATTTCAAACTTTTTCTTAAACTTTTCAGAATCATGAACTTTTCCTAACTGATTAGTTATGAAGGTTTGGAGTATTTACCATCTTTCATACTTGTTACTCATTTATAATTTCATAAATATATTGCATGCAAACATAAAGCAAAACCTTTTAAAATTTTCTGCCAGGCGAGGTGGCGCAGGCCTGTAATCCCAGCACTCAGGAGGCTGAGGCAGGAGGATCTTGTGAGTTCGAGACCAGCCTGAGCTACAAAGTGAGCTTAAGGCCAGCCTGCACTGCATAGTGAGACCCTGTCTCAAAAAAACAAAAAACAAAAAAAGTATATATTTCTGTTTGCACTGATTATTTGTGAAAAAGCGTTAATCAGACATCCATAATATTGTAGTAGTCCTTTAAAATACTGCCAGGTGTGATTAAATAAACAATTTTATTTAGCATAATAATATACAAAAACCAGAACTGAAAATTAATACAAAATAAGGAACAATGAACACAAAAATTTCTGTAAATTAGTAGATCCATTAACAAATTTTTGCAGTTGTGGCCCTTTTTTAAACAGAATTTTATCTATTTGGAAAAGTCAAGGAATTAGACTGGAAAATAAAGTTTAAGAATTTTTATTCTCCAGCCAGCCAGATTAGTTCAGCAGATTAAAGTTCCTGCTTCGGCAGATGTAGGACCGGGATTCGACCACTGGTCTGCTGTGCTGGCCCCACCCCAGGGGCACGCTGAGATGGCAACTAGGACTGGCCATGGAGGCACAGCCGTAATCCCAGCACTTGGGAGGCTGAAAACAGGAGGATCACTAGTAGTCCAATCTGCATACTGAGACCCTGTAGACACTGTACTAAATACAGGAAAAAGAAGTTTTATTGTCTGTGGAATTAAACCAAATTTTTAAAAGTATAAGATAATTATTTTTAAGGTGTTGATTCTCTTTTATTTTATATATATATATATATATATATATATATATATATATATATATATATACACACATATAGATAGATAGATAGATAGATAGATAGATAGATAGATAGATAGATAGATCAATAGATAGATAGATAGATATAGATGTAGATATATGATTTATTTGTTGTATTTTGGGGAAGGCTGTACAGGGTGTTCAGGGTCTCACTACTAGATCAGACTTGTAGTGACCTACCTGTTTACAGCCTCCCAAGAGCTGGGATCCAGGCGTACGCCACCACACCGTCTTAATTGCGGTCTCAGTGTGCCCTGGGGGAGGGTCCAGCACTGCAGGTCTGGGGATAGAACCCCCAGCCCCAGCACCTGCTTGCAGGTTCTTTAATCTGCTGAGCTACTTGGTCGGCCCTGTTTCATGTATATAAATCCATGTATAGCACATGTTTTATGTTTTTGAATAATTACTACATGTACATTATTTTAATCTCTAACTCATTTTAACATGACATGTAGAGTCATTTTTATTCACAATCGTGGTATAAATAAGAAATGATAAAATAATTAGGAAAAAAATGTTAAACAAATAACAGCTTTGTTTTTACATTTGTGTGTTTATCTGTTTCTTTTGAGCAGACTATTGATTGGAAGAGCAAAGCTTCTGTCTGAGAGAGTAGAAGGGAGCTGGGTGGGTGGCCCAGGAATCTGCCTTTTCTCATCAAAGGTTTCAAGTCACAAAAGTCTGAATCCTCAGAAATTCTGGGTGGTAACTGCCCGGTCACCAGTGTCTTGATCACGTCATCTTGACTGTTGGTTTCCTTTGCATTACTTAAAACAGTAGTGCAAGCAGTCAGGCTAGCACAGGTCCTTACATCTTTGCCTTCTTAATCACTGGTCTGAGTCAAAACAATTTTTTAATCTTTCCTTTCTTGCCTTTATACCCTATTCTAAAATTCTTTCCATTTTTTGGTTATTATTCTCCTTGATGCTCCTCTCTTAACTTGCGTATATTCATGTGAATTATGAATCTACTTACGTGAATTGCTCGGGTACATGACGTTGTGGCCACGATACCTTTTATCACACTGTGTCCCATTTAATATCATGTTAAAAATAATTCCATCCATGTTGATTGCTGAGCAGAAACAGAACCCTTGCTGATCCCGATGTTCCATATTTTTTGTTCATTCTTATCTTATATTTTTGTTTTTCACTGTTGAACCCTGGGTGTGTTTTGTTCTAATTACTCAATAATACAAGGAATAATTCTGTGTCAAACATTGCTGATTATGTTTCTTTTTGAGATATGTATTCAAAGTCAAAATGTGAGGTCACAGAATATCTTAAACAAGAAACCCACCATATCACTGGACCTAATAATGAGGCAACACTCCTGAGGGAGCCAACGTGTTGGTAGCTCTCCTGTGAGTAATATTCTCAAGACCATTTCTATGAGCACAAGAACTGTAAAGTTATTTTTTATGTTTTATTTTGATTCACTTTTTCATTATTACAAAAATTTTAAACATATGCATATTGTCATCAGTCCTTTGAATTACATCACTAGTAAATGTCTTACACATACCTCTCTGCTGATTTTAAATTGTATTTTTGCTTTTTATATATTGGTTTGTAGTTTCTTATGCACATGTGTATTCTAAATATTAATTATTTACTGTTGTCTTATTAGGGTAAGATGTACTAATCCATGTCTT
>PVKA01037367.1:0-21069 GCA_004027165.1 Ctenomys sociabilis | reverse complement strand
CTCCCCGGCCCAAAAGGTTTATTTTTTTTTTTTTGGTTTTTATTTTATTTTTTTTGTCCACAGGGTCTCACTATGCAGCCCACATTCATAGTGATGGCTCAGCGCACCCGAAGGCGGGGCCGGCGCGGCAAGCGGAAGCAGGGATCGAACCCTGGTCCCTACGCTTACCTAAGCAAGCTCTTAGTCCGCTGAGCTATACCGCCGGCCCTTAAGTTCAATATATTTTTGTACAATTTAAATTGGTTATTATATTTTGATAGCTAACACAACTGGTACAAAAAAATACACATATTGGTAATTACATAAATTGTATATAGTCTTAATTTTAATGTTTTTGTATTTTTAGACTTCAAAATACAAAATATAAAGTAAAAGATATCAATTTGGAAAGTTTTCCTCATATAGCCTTTTGTTCCCAGAAACTCTGTGTGTGTGTGTGTGTGTGTGTGTGTGTGTGTGTGTGTGTATTTATGTCAAAAATGAGTTCCATTGATTCAATTTCTTTATTCAGTACTCTGAATTCTACTACTTCTGAAAGTATATATAAGTTGACAGTGAAATATTCTATTTTTACAGTAATACAGATTTCCTATTAAGAAGCCACACTTCATTTCCAACATTATACAAGACAATATTTTAAGTTTGGTGCATTAATTTGGGAAGGTAAAGAAGTTCTAGGTAAGCATGGCTTATATATTTATATTTCATTTTACATTTGAGCATTATCAGTAATGTTCAATTCTTGGTTCTGCACATTTAGGTCAAATGAATGTTAGTAGTTTGCTATTTAAGTGTTGATTTCTGTTGTACTACTTTCAACTAAATTTGTTAAAATTAAATATGTATATAACTTTAAATACTGTGTTGATTACCACAATGAACTGATACTCATTTCTATTGTCTCAATGTCTGAATAATATTGTTTTGGTTTTAATTCTGTGTTTTTGTTCCCTTTATTTATCAATTTAAAATCCAGGTTGTACATACAAAAAAGAGCAAATAAATACTCCAGCGCAGAAAAAGAATGGGAAGAAGTGTTCTTATTTTGCATCGGCATTAAAACACTGCTTGAACATCTGCATAAGCGATAGTAGAAGCATGTTATGTACGCGAGGGCACTGTGAGCTCAGATTCAGGGTTTCTCCTGTGTACAGATTATGGTTGCTGTAAGTCAGAACAAAAATTACATACTAAACTCCACGAATACTTCAGTTGCCTCATCCTCATTTAGCATAAAACAGCGACTGGCAACTATCATGATGCCTAACACACAATAGTAATTCTAAAATAATAAAATACAGACAGTAGTTTGTCCCTACCATGAGGCCAGTCTGACCTGCCATAATGTGGATTCTTCTCTTGATATTATAGTTAAGCCATCTAGACAGTCAGCTCAAAATCTTCTTAGTGGCCAAGACAACTACTACGGTCCTAAACTCTATTTCATCTAAAATTCCATTTTTAAAAGTTTCATTTATTTTGATAAAAGTGTAACTCTTGTTAAAGTTCAAGCTATGTCATTGTAAACTCAATGACATTTGACATTTTAAGTTATTGAAACTTATGACAAATAAGGGTCAGATTTTCTTTTCCTCCAATGGAGTTTTGGTCAGAAAGACAGAATCATTCTTTGGTCTCTAAAGTAGTAAAGCATGAGCTAATAGGATGAATTAATGGAACATAAAACACTAAAAAACAAAGAAACTATGTATTTCATGATGTGCCCTTCAGATGATGTGATACTTAAAACCAAAATATGATTTGGTTACTACAAACTCTTGCACTTCAATAAATTGATACTGACAGATGTAAACTGTTATTATATAGCCATTCATCAGGACAAAGTTTGCTTTCAGGAGACCTGACTTTTGCTTAGCATTCTCTCCTTCAGAACTTATTGCATAGGCTAACCCTACTTTAAAGTAAACTAAATCTTATGTTCTTGCACAAAATCAAAATAAGCATCACAACAAATTTAATGTCTAATTTTGCATCCTATACGTAAACAACTACTTAGGCTTCTTAAGGAGATTTAACTTGCCAAATATGTAAACTATGATTGATTAACTATGAAAACATATAATTATGTAATTAGAAATTGTTATAAGGATATACTCCAACACTTCCTATGATAGAAATATTTTATGAAATCAGGTCATTGAAATAATCATTGGTATTTATGAATCTACGAAATATCTATATTGCTACAAATAGAAATCTATTTTTATACCAATGCAACAAAGAAATTATGCATATCTTGTATTTTAAATTTATATATATTGAAAATATGTATATCAGGCATGCTAGGAGGTTCTGCAGTCATAGGGCCAGCATATGAGTCAGTTCATCAGTTAAGGCTCTCCAGAGAAACAATGAATGGAGTGAAGATAGGTGTGATGGAGAAAGACAGTGAGTTTAAAATTTCGGGTTATTACAGTCAAAGAAAGATTGCCTTTAATCCCTATCAAAATATTTCCCCTTATTTGAGCACACATCTTGTCTTTCTAGTACTGCTTGATGTAGCATAAAACGTCATCTTTTTTGCATTTTGAGTTGTGATGCTGCGGCTGCCTCAATCCAAAGTCTCACCCTTCATAGGGTTTTTAAATTGTAAGAAGAGTCTGAAGTCACACGCTTCCAGAAGGGATGAGCAGTGGTTATGAGAGCACACTATATTTTACAAGCCTGCCTTTCTGGTACATGGTACTTAACAGGACTATTCACCGTACATTTTGATTATGCTTCTTAAAGCCACAAAAGAAGACTGCCAGAACTGCTCCCAAAAGTGGCAAGAAGAACTAGATGTGAAGCCATAGAAGTTCCACCGTTAACCTGTTTTATCACACACCTAAGCAACTTGGCTCTAGGACCTCTTTACTAAAGCACAATAGAAAGAAACTGACTCTGAAAATGCCTCCTGACCCCTATGAAATCGAGAAAACCTGTTAACAGCAGAGGATTGAGGGTAGCATGAATAGAGGAATTTAAGGTGTACCTTGAAAAAAGAAATAAAGAGCAGCTGTGTCTATAGAAACTGCCACCTACATTAACTAGGAAGCACTGCAAGACAGCTGCTTGTGACACACTGAGACAGTTGGAAGGTACAAGAGCATTTATTCATAGGCAGTAATTTATCAAAATGTCTGGGAAACAAATTGTCTATTCTTAAATGAACTTTATTTTTGATGCTCTAGATTCATAAAACATACATTGAAGGAGTCTCTCTACACTTCTTCTTCCCTCCCTTCCAGCCCTGCAAGGTACAGTCAGCCTCCTATTTACTAATTCTCAGATTCCCATAAAACAAGGAACTTGGTGAACAACCCACTCTTCACACCTTTCTGAAAGAACACATACTCTGGAACATGGGCCATGCTAAAGACACATCTTACGTGGCTCTTTGTCTTTGTAGGCCAAGGCTGCTTGGAAAATGTACAAGATTAAAAAAGAATAGTGTTCTCAAGTCAGCACATATGGGCTTGCAATATCTGACTGCTAATTTTTCAAAAACTGTATGAAGTTAGACAAACTGCTTAAAATTTATAAATCAGATATAGAATATTTATATGCAAATAAAGCAAAAACATAAATAAATAAAATTCACATAGCTATTACACACACACACACACGGTCCTCCACATATGTATATTTCATATATGTGGATTCAATGACATTGACAGTATCAGAAAATAATTATGTCTGTCCTGATCATGTAAAGATTTTCTTAAATAATACAGTGTAACAAATATTTTCAACAGAATTTACATTGTACCAGGTATTATAACTAATTGGGAGATTACTTCAAGAATGCAAGAGTATATCTGTAGGTCAAATTCAAATACTACACTATTTCATATAAAAACCTAAGTATTACTAGATTTTGACATTCACACAGAGTCTTAAATTAATCCTCTGCAGATTCCATGGGACGAATATTGGGAGGTTATATCGTGCAAAAAGAATTACTTGCAAAAAGAGAAAAACTAAAAATGGTAGCAATATATCTCAAAAGTACATTGATTATGAAACGTTTTGAAGTTTCATATAGAACTCTTCATGCTTCAAGGTTATAATCATTTTCCCCTTTTCTTTCTTTTTTTTTTTTTTTTTTTTTTTTTTTTTTTTTTTTTTTTTTTGTCTTTTTGAGACAGGGTCTCACTATGCAGTTCAGTCTGGCCTTAAGCTCACTTTGTAGCTCAGGCTGGTCTCGAACTCACAACAATCCTCCTGCCTCAGTCTCCCAAGTGCTGGGATTACAGGCATGCGCCACCATGCCCGGCTGCCATTTTCCCCTTTTCTTACATCTCATTACATTAAAAGGTAATCTCCCATGTGACATGGGACAGAGAATCCTGGAGAAACGGGGACACACTGACCATCCCAAGATCTCCAGTGCTATGGTGCCTCAGAGACACTTCATGGACTGCTGAAGTATACATTTGATCAGTGCATCTAATAAGCACACAAAATTAAGATATTAAAGCTATGTCAAAATTGTCACTATTGTATGCACTGATGTATGAATGGATCATGAACAAAATGCTTTATCCATTGTGTCTTTCTGAACATAATGAGGAAAAACATTACATACTAAATTAAGTTCACCATAGCTGGCTGCATAGGAAGGGGCCTACAATAAACAAGGCTGGTTCAATAACCCAGGGATTATCAACAACAGGAAGCCATCACTTGTGTTGGAGGACCAAAGTGAGAAGACGGTGTTGTCCAGCAACCAGAATCAGCTGATGTATAGGACTTTCAGATTAAGGCTAGAAATTAACAACTGATGGCACTAGTGCCAGAAACGCCATCCACACAGGAAGAAATACAGAGAAACACTTTGGCTCCACATACCCTCTCCCTCCAGTCTCAGCATAGAGTTCCCCTGGCTTAACCTAACCTTGAGTGAATTAAAGGTGGATCCTTGGTAGGCATTTTGCAGAGGTCAGTGCAACAAGAAAGCTATCTATCTATCTATCTATCTATCTATCTATCTATCTATCTATCTATCTATCTACCTACCTACCTATCTATCTGTCTACCTATCTACCTATCTATCCATCTATCTATCATCTATTTATCTATCATCTTTCTATCATATACCTATGATATATGGTACTTATGATATATATGTGATATATATAATAGATCAATAGATAGATAGATAGATAGATAGATAGATAGATAGATAGATAGATAGATAGATAGATAGATAGATGACGGATAACTAGATAGGTAATGTTCCTCATTGTCTATTAATGTTGAAATGCAAACATAGAACACACATGAATGGTTTTTGTCACATATAGTATCTGAATGACAATTTAATTGCTGAATTAGATGTTCACATAGTTCTAATTACTTTTACTTTTCATTCAATTCTTATTTGGCTTTGTAAATGAACCTAAGATCACCTGAAAATCAATATTTCCTTTTACTCTGAAATTCTCAATCTATATTTATAGTATCAGGGTATTACCAAATGGGAAAATAAATTAATTTGACAGTTAACTCACTCTGCGTCTTCTCTCTTTCAGACACACCAATAAATATGAAATGGCCAACACTCAATAATAGGAAAAAAATCGTACTCCACATATGGAATGAAATTCTGCTGAATAACTGACAGCTACCTGTTTTTCCAGTGTTTGATTTTCTCATATGTAATTTTTGCTTTCCACCAAATAGCTTGATGTAATATATTAGCATCACTTTTGCTTGTCTGCCATATCCTTTATTTTTCCATAACCTTTTTGTATCATAAAAATAGCCTATGGCAAAATATATACTATAGGCCAAGACTTAGTTGATCTTTTCCAAAGTTGTTCCTTATTGAGGACAAGGAGACAGTTCAGTGGAATAAGTGCTTACTTGGCAAGTACAAGGTCCTGAGATTGATCCCTGGTACCAAGAATGAGGAAAAACAAGAAATTTCTCCTTATTGCAGACTGATTGGGCCCACGACCTCTCAAATGAGTGGATAAGTGGATGGTGAAGATTAAAATAAGAGACAAGTTGTGTGATTTTTGGGTTTCAGAAGGATAAAAGCCCTCTAGCAGAATTCAAGATTCTCTGAAAACTGTGACAAAGAATTTCTCTGGGAAGCCCGTATTTATTTGGCTTTTAAGCAAAGGCAGAGGGCCAGTCTTGGCTCTCTGTGTGATGTCCGTAGATTTCAATTAAGCATTTTAAGCATATCATTTTTTAAATGAACTGGCACATTAAAAATATGAATAAATCATCTAATAATCAAAGTATACTTAAGCTTTTTGAAAGAGAGAGTATAAATTATGTGAAAAGAGTCTGCTACCCTCTTACCAACAGAATGTGGCATATTCACAGAAAAAAATCTACACTCAGTCCTCCCTCATGAGTAAAAGACAAGTCAACTTTAAAGTCACACATAGATGATAATGTTTCTTTTTAATGCCTAATTTAGAGCCATTTGCTGCTGAATATTTAAGCTATGATCTTTGTGAAGTACTGTATGCCATATTTAAACCACAGGTAAGTGATATTAGTGCTAGAAGCAATGGTCCAAGGTCTGGGATTCATTTCAAATATTCTTTCTGCAGCAGACTCTTTCAGACCATGACGGAGTTAGTCTGAGATGTGTGGAGCGGTAGAATTCAGGAAAATACATTACAATATGCCAATATTACCATTCTCCTGCTATGACATTCTCCATTGATTGACAGGTGAAGGAGAAGGAAGGGCAGCCACCATTAACTCAGTGTAAATGAAACTGGAATATTAAAATTCAGAATTGTTTGAATGACTGAATTGGCTGGCACATGCTCTCCAGTTAAGAGTAGGGAAAGATTAATTCTGCACATGACATCACTACTGTATTCATAGAAGTCTACTGGGACAACTGTTTGCATTGAGTTGTTTTCTTCATTCATTTTCCTCAGACAGTTGTGTTGACTGATGTTTTTCTTTCTGATATATAGGATGACTATTTGATGGAATTTAATTTAATTTCTACTAATGTTTTACCAGAACAATACATTAGTCAAGGTAGATTGGCAAGTACAGAGATGTTCACTCCAGAACAAGAGAGAAAAATATATATTGACTGTAGACTTTTAAATCATATGCTCTAGATTTTCTGGAACTATTATGATTCCTTCTATTTTGTTTCTATTTATGCTTTGGTTTGAGTTTTTAAAATGTACAGACACTGATTTTGTAGTAGAAAAAATAAGACTTCCACATAAAAAGAGTAGAAATGTATGAAGTTTGCATTTAAAATGAAGAAATAAATTTTAGAAATCCACTGAACTGATTGTGACTTTACATATATATATATATATATATAGTATATAACTAAAGTATATCTATATTAACTTTATGAATACAGTTTTATGTATGTATATATATATATAACTAAAATATATATTAACTTTTTAACTCAAAAAATGACATACTGCTTTAGTAATGTTACACTGATATAACTGTTCTATAATGTAAACATAGATCAAAATATCACATTGTACCCTACATTATACACGAATAAAAATAATGTCTAAAGTCAAAAACAAATTTTTGTGAATTTAAGAAAAAATTAGCAGGCAAATTTTATCGCACTTTTTAATTATAATATGTGTTTTGTTAAACATTTACGTGCTAGTTTCTTTTATTTATTTATTTATTTATTTGTTTGTTTTTAGGTCAGAGTACACAGGGTGTACAGGGTCTCACTGCTTAGGTTTGTCTCCTAGTAATCCTCTTATTTACAGCCTCCCAAGTGCTGGGATTACAGGCGCTCCACCATGCCCAGTCTTTCTTTTTTTTTTTTTTTTTTTTTTTTTTTTTTTTTTTTTTTTTTTTTTTTTTTTTTTTTTTTTTTTTGAGGTGGTAGTTGTATTTTATAGCTTGATTCACTGTGTACATACAATATCAACATACAAATGTTTATGTTTCAATTAAGAAATGTTTTAAGCATTAACTAATAGATACATTGCACAGAAACAAACCTAGCCCATGAGAATTGATGGCTCTAAAGTGGAAACTCACAAGAGTTCAGAAGATATATTGAAAGATAAAAGTAATTTTCACTAAAATATAAAAATGATTACAAATGAAGGTTGAAATAAATATATAACTGTAGAAAAATTATTTCAAATTCCTCAGCCCCATAGTTTATCCTAATGGATATATTAAAATCAACAATGAAAATGCTTTGCAGGGAGAAAAATAGATCATAGACAAAGGAAGGTAAAATACCAGGAAAGACTCAAACATCTTCAGATCACTATTAAATACCATTTCTATCATGTTTCTTTTTTTTTTTTGCTGTATTTTCTTTTTTTGTTGTTGTTTTATTGAAGTACAAATATCAATGAGAAAATTTTATGATACCTTGACAAGATGGATTTGATAAATTAATACACTGCAAACTGTTTTCATGATGTTTTGGTATCATAGAAGGTGCATACATGATATTGTACTTATAGACATTATTATACCATGTGTCTCTTATCAGTAAATTAAGAGAGTGTAGCTGTTTGCGTATCTTATTTTTTTATAGCACAGGGCCAGTGGCGCAATGGATAACGCATCTAGGGATCAGAAGAGACCATGCCCAGTCTTAATTGCCCTGTGCACCCCCGGGGCAGGGCCGGCAAGGCAGGCCTGGTGATCAAATTCCTGGCCCCTGTGTCTGCCTAAACAGACACTTTAATCTGCTGAGCTACTTGGATGGCCCTAGAAGTTCTTCAAATACAAAGATTTCATGTATATTTGTAGAAAATTATCTTTATTTATGTTTATTCTTTTTATATTTATTTTTAGTGTGACAAGCTATATATTCAGATTTCATACTATGGCTCTGTTATTTTTGAATGTTAAAGATTTAATTGCATAAGTAGGAAAATGAGGCAATTTTGTATGTTTGATTTTTGTTCAATAATAGTAGTGTTATAAAGATTATTTTCCTCAAGCATTGATTAATTTCTCCCACTAATGATGATTGTATATTTCTCATTAGCAATTAAAGAAGATCTTTTGGAGGCTAAGCAATTTATAATCTTACTCAAGGCAAAATTAATTCCTTTTCAAATAAACTTATTGGTTTAAATATTCCTTTTTTCTAATAATCAATCTGATAATGAAGTTTGGAGAAACAAAAAAGAACTGGAGGCAATGGAAGAAAATAATCAGAACTTACAAGAAAATAGAACTTTTCGAGTGGTAAAGACTTCTTTCTACTTCCAGTGTCATCAGCTCACTCTGGTAAATCACATTAAAAAACAAAAAACAGATAAACTGTAAGCCATCTTTGCTGGTGGTAGTATGTGCTGGTAATCCCAGCACATGAGAGATTGAGGCAAGAGGATTACCAGGAATTTGAAACCAACCTGGACTATAGTGAATTCAAGGCAAGCCTGATTTACATAATGAGAGTCTGTCTCAGAAAAAAAAACATATGTCATCTTTGATTTTAGGCACTAAACATAAAATAGTAAAATGTGGGTCAGAGAGGTAGCTCCGTGGCACACGGGCCTGGCGTGGCAAGAATAAGATCCTGAGTTTGATCCTTGGTACCAAAAAAAAAAAAAAAAAAAAAAAGTAAAATCTGGAGAGAAATAATTTCCTCCTAAATATCCTCATTATACTTTTTGTTCTTATTCTACATACTGCATATTTCAGGCACGCACCATGATGCCTTTTTTTTTTTTTTTTTTTTTTTGGCAGCACCAGGGATCGAACTCGGGACCTTGTGCTTGCCAGGCAGGCACTTATGCCGCTTAACCATATCCCTGGCTTTTGGGGCATTCTTATGACCTCAAAACGTTTTTCTGTCAGGTAATTTTTTTTTTCCTGTTCTTTTGATGGAACGGGCAATTGAACTCAGGCCCTTGCCCTTGCCAGGGAAGCGCTTATTCCACGAAGCCATCTCTCCGGCCCCTCTGTTAGGTAGTTCTATTTTTAACGTTTAAGGAAACCCGTACTGTTTTCCATAATACTTGTGCTAATGTACATTAACATCACAGTGTAAGAGTGTTTCTACCCATATTCTAGTGTGTCACAGGTCCTTTTTTTCCCATCAGATTGGTTTTATTTATTTGTTTTGTATTCTGAATTGAACTCATGACTTGCACTTGCCAGGCAGTGCTCATGCCAAGCCCTTTCCCCATATTCTAGAATACATTTGTTATTTATATCCTGACACAATGCTAACAAGTGTGAAGGGATATTTAATGGCTGTTTTGACTTACTTACTTGGTTACTTATTCACTGTATTGCATAGAATATGTTTAGTTTCACATGACCCTATTCGTGTATTTTGCTTTTATTACTTTAGCTTTTGATATGTTATTTAAAAAAAAATCATTGCCAAGGTCAGTATCAAGGAATTTATTCCCCACTTTTTTCTTTGAAATAATGCAGAAAACGAATTTCACATAAATTAACATCAAAGCATTATGTGAAATTTTTATTAAACGCTAGCATAATGAGTTCTGTTAATCTAATAAAGTATATCTAAAAAATATGTAGCAAAACTCATGTTTATAATAGCAAAAGCTTTGTTCTAAGACAAGAAAAAGTGAAATAATTTGTATTCTATTGGAAGCTTAAAAGCAATAAAGAGAAAAAGAGAGTAGTAAAAGGTGTAATAATTAGACAAAAATCGTTACTGTTTACTGATGACAAAAATTGCTCTAAGAAATCTAAAACTACACATAAAACACATTTTATAAGATAAATTTGCAACTCTTCAGATAAGTCAATATACAAAAATATTTTATAGATTTCCATGCCAGAAATGATTAGAAATAAAATATAAAATGTATTACTTATGCTAGGAATCCTAAATCATCTGATATCTGCAAATAAATGTATACTATCCATGACCAATGCCTCAGTGCACAAAAGTAAAGCCATTACTGAGAGATATTAAGGATGTAAATATACACTTTGCTCATGGATGAAATGGTTAAATATTTTAAAGATGTTAATTCACCAGAAATTGCTCATCAATTCTTTACAAACCAAAGAATTCTACTTTTTATTGTTGGTAGTGTGGTAGTAGCTAGAGTTATATAAAATCTAGGGTACATCAAAACTAAAGCATCAAAGCAGGTGAAGCAACTATTTTGCTTCTAAAGTTTGAACTCAGGGTCTTTGCACTGTTAAATTCTCAGCCCATTACTTTTTTTTTTTTTTCTATTTTGAGACAAAGCCTCTATAAATTGCTACGGTTGAATTTCCAGTCTTCCTGCTTCAGCCTCTTAGAGTAGGGATTGCAAGCATTCTTACATTATTTAGCAACTAGAATTAAATTAAAATGACTATAATTAAGATAATGAAGTTGGGGTAGGACAAGAGATCAATGAGCAAAACAGAAGGCTTAGTGATACCACAGATAGGTATGAGGGGCCAGGGAGGTAGCTCATTAGAATAAGTGCTTGCCCGGCAAGCACAAGGGCCTGAATTGAATTGCCTGTTCTGCAGAAAAAATTTTAAAGAAGTAAAAAATAGGCATGATTGTTTCATGTTTTAGCAAGTGGCACTTCCTGTAACTTGTAATAAAAGTGTTCATCTCTGTAATATAGGATAGTGGCTAATTGTATCCCTACACAGGAAAACAAGGAAACTTGACCCTGTACTTCCATACAGAAAGTCAGTCTAGAGGACAAGATCTAAATATGACAAATAGCCAAATGAGACTTCTAAAATATTCTAGAGAGAATGATCTTCTTGACTTTGAGATACACAATGATTTCTCTAACAGGATACAATAACAATCCAGTGTAAAGGACAGATTTCACTGCATTAAAATTAAAGACTGTTAAGGGAAGAAAAAAGTGAGACAGTGAGGAAGAAGTCATAAAGCTGAGTGTACACAAAGTACTTAATTTTTTTTCAATCCTCAGTTCCACAAAAAAAAATTAAGGAAATGAGATTTAAATAAACAATGGGACATCACTACTAAGTTCCAGACAGACCAACTTTGATAGCATTGATAATATTCCAAGCATTAGTGAAGTTGTGAAACACCTTGAACTTGCATATATTCCTAGTGGGGGTGCAGCTGGGAACAATATTTTGCAAATCTGGTTGGCAATACATAACTGAATATGAACATGTGCATTCGTAGATAAAGCACTCCTAAGTCTGCATCGTAGCGGTGACTAGGTATATTCAGAAAAGTTTGTGTGTAAAATTTTTCAGAAGAGCTTTTCCATTCATAAATCAAAGATGAAGGAAATACCTAAACAGTAGAGTCATAAGTTGTTTCTTATTAAGGTCATAGAAAATTCTATAAAAACAAAAAATGAATAAACTACAAATACATACAACAAAATGAATGTCCCCCACAAACATAATTGATTATCCTAAAAAGAGAGACAAACCTATAATGATTAAGAAGACTATACATTCAAAAATAGAAAAGACAACTAGCTAATCCTTGAATTAGGATTCTAATTAGCCTGGTAAGATATGGCATAGAAAGTAACTGAGGTGAAGCAATAGAATCTACACAGTTCTAGATTGTTCTGCCCTGTGATCTTCGTGCGCTTATCTAAATTTGTCCACTGCATGGAACTTTGTTGAATTGTGCTTGCTTACATATGTATATATATAATGCTCATATACGTATATATGTGACTTGTTTTAACTCTACTATAAATTGCAAGTATTTATTTCAAAGAATAATAGTAAATGAGAAACAAACTGGCAGAAGAATAAGTTGGAGAAATTTGTGATTTCCAATTAATCAGTGAGTCCATCTAAAGTATTCCTAGGCAACATAGTTATTGTGGCTAAAAATAACCAGGATGCTGACACAGAGTAAAGCAAAGGTAGCTTGGAGACCTGAAAATTATTTTGCTTAACATTCAGGAGCACCATTTATAACAGAAACTAAAACTAAGTCATTTAACATTTTTAAACAATGGAGTGGATAAATTGTGGTGCTTGTGTGTGCATGCATGCGTGTGTGTGTGTGTGTGTGTGTTCAACATTATCAAAATTTAATAATACATGAGTAAAAACTAAGAAATAGACACAGGACCAGAGTAGGAATGTTCCCATCTGGAGACTACTGGAAAAATGTAATAAGTGCAGATTGTCTACAAAGGAGAGGGTTCCATCCTTCTCTGTAAGTGCTTGCTACCCTCAAATGAAGAACTGAAGCCTGAATGTTTTATGATGCTAGGACGAAGAACTTGTTGGTCAAGAAAAGGTAGCTGGGGTAACATTCAGAGAATTCTTATGCTCATCCATAAGCAGCCTTGGTTTCTGGAACACTTGCTCTTAAAATCCTTTATCTCAAAACTCCTTTGCCAGGTTTCTAGAAGTCAAAGCTAAACGTAGAGTCATGAGTTACTCTCCTGTTGCACAACCTTACTGAATGCCATTGGGCAGTCAGCATGACCCAGGGAACTGCAAAAGGGAATAAGCTCAAACATTCAGCCACATTGATATTCAGACAACCAACACACTTGTGAGTACAGCTTCTGGGTAAAATTATTATTTAAGTCCCAAATTTTAGGGAAGTTTACCACACAGAAAGAAGTAACCAAAACTGCATTATTATTTCCTGTGATTTATATATGATACTATCCAAACCTACGTGTTTGCAACTGCAAGACATTTTCTCATATTCTGGAGACTAGAAATTGAAAATTGGTATCATCGGAATGAAACCAAGGTGTCAGCAGGGGCACACTCCTGAGGAGGCTCTAGGGAAGAATCTGTGTCTTGGTTGGCCCAGTGTCTAACTGCTGACATTCCATGGCTACCACAGAATCACTTTGATGTTTCCTACAGTGCTTACCTTGCTTCCTCCTAGAATGTGTACCCTTGAACAGTCTCTTACAAAGATGTTAGCAATTTAAGGATCATAAAGACTTGTGTCTAGATGTCTTGCTGAAAATTTGTGTAGTCATAGGACAGGCTTTTCAGAAATAGCTGAGTTTAGTGTGTGATGCTGGGATTAAGGAAGTCAGCTGAGATCCATTCATGGTGCAATGATAGGATTAAGGATGTGCTATGAGCCCTCAGGACAGGTAGATGGGATACAATGAAAGGGACAAAATAAGAGGGTTTCTTAGCTACTTTTCTCTCATAGTTGGAAAAAAAATACATATGCCTAAAATTAAGAAAGAGAAGATTTGTTTAGCTCACAGTTTTTGGAGGTTTAATTACATAATCAGCTGACTACAAAGCAGGGTAGCATGGTACATAGGCAACTGTTCATGGTGGCAGAAGACAGCAAAAGTAGCAAGAGCAGAAAGGAGCAGCTTAGATTGTATGCACCCAAGGCTGGGGCAGAACTCACACTTATAATCCCAGGACTGGACCACAAATCAACCACAGACTCTAGAAGCCTGCCTCCAAGAGACAACCAGACACAAACCAAAACAGAAGTTCATTGCTTGCCACTTGCCATTTGCTGTTTTTCTTGCCTTTTGCCTGCAATGTAAGGTCTCTTCTCTATGTTGTGTGTCTGCCATGTCCCGCTGCCTTAGAGCCAGCTAATTACAGACTGAAACCTCTACAAAATGAGCTGCAGTAAACTGTTCTTCCTTGAAATTTAGATGTTCAGTATTCTGTCTTGTAACAAGAAAAATTAACTAAGACAGCAGGAAATCTTCTATCCCGCTTCCTTATGTTGCTCACATTAAAGACACTCTGTAAACAAGAGAAAAAAATCACAAATTCTAGGGAATTCTATGTGATTTGTGTGTGTTTGTGTGTGTGTGTGTGTGTGTGTGTGTGTGTGTCTGTGCACATGCACGCTTGCTTGTGCACAAGTATGTTACCACAATCAGCAATCAAGAACTATTAGGGACTTCCCAGAATATTATAGTTAAACAAAGGAAGAAAACCAGGCATCATGTGAATTACTCCATAAAAGGCCTCCTAATCATAAATTATAATCCTATAGTTCTGAATCAAGTCATTTTGGATATCCCTGTCCAGAACTCTGGTAGTTTGTCTATGTTTAGGTGATGTGGAAAAGTTTAAAAATGACAATTTGTTTCACTAAGCTCAGTGAAATATTGAGCCTCTTGCAAAACTGTTTTGGGCCACTTTCGAACAGAAAGCATTTGGTGACTGCCAAGTTGGCACTGGTAGAGCATACAAGCCTCAGATTGTTTTGCATTGTCTTTTCTAATGCTTATGAACTAGTAGATTAGTGTGTGGAGAAGAGACTAAGCTGTATACAGACGCAGCATCTAATTACAGCATCATCCACCAGTAACTACTGTCCCTTGTAAAGCTCAGGCAGGGCAATTTAACAACTGAATAGTTAGCAGTAGGCAAGGAAAGAAGTGTGGCTTCCATGTGAGACTGGCAACGAGTATAAAGGACATTAGAGGAGTGACCAGCAAGGAAGAACTTCTTGAGTGTGATGGAAAAACCACAACAGATTTGGAAGTTCCCACCCTCATTGCCCTGGAGGATGACCCATGTCAGTGGGAGAAAATGACAAGAACTGGATGTAGAAGGTGAGCACCTCTGTAATGCACACCAGAGTTGTAGAACCAGGACTGCAAATGAATAATCTGAATCCCTGTGGATAATTAAACAAGGGAGAAAGTTAAAACAGAAATGGGAGAGGCCAAAGGCAGAGGAACACTTAGGGTCATATCTAAGTTCTTTGTGCTACTGAAAGTTAAACAAAGTCAAAATATTCCCCTCACTTCCAAGTCTTAAGTAAAAGCTTCAGTATTCCAAATATTTTTAATTTGAGATTTAGTACAGTCAATTTTTCTGTGAGTTATTACAGAGCATACTAGGTCATGAAACCATGGACATTGGACAGAGGAGGTCTTGAAACCCTGAGCTACCCTGTAGAAACACTCAGAACCAGAGGAAAACTAGTTGATAGAAGCAACTAGGTAGGCTTTCTTTTTTCCTTTTTTTGTTTTTTATTTATTTTATTGAGAAAAAAATCACAATGACATAGTTCTAACATAGGTTGGTAAGAAAGTTACAACAATTAATACATTGCATATTGTTGTCTTTATAGTACTCATTCATAGCACAAGATGCAGACATGATATCCTGTCCAAACACTATTAGTACAAATCTTACTTGTTACTGAATTATGAGAAAGTAGCTATATATCTATCCTGTTTTGTGTATACAGATACATATTTTCCACATTTATAATCTTTTTTAGTTTTGTCAGAGATGGTATTCCATTGCCATCCAAATATTGTAGGTGCATGAAATCAGCAAAATATTCCAACATAGTCCAGTAGTCCACAACAGTAGTAGGTCATCCACAGGACTGGCAATGCCCAAAGCACTGGACTTGAGCCTTCCACAGCTCAGCATATTAACATGGTTTCACTTTTCATAATACATTTCTACACTTTTAAGCTGGACAGTTAAGACAAAGATAAAGCAAGACCCATATAACAAGAAATGTAACTTTTGTATCTGACAAGGGCAATCAAGCCCCCTCAGGACTTATCCTGAACCACATTTTGTAGACCCTTTGTCAGTGTCAGCCACGCAGACGAGTTACTACCATTACTTGACCAATTTCCTCTCTGTGAAAGCCTCAGAGAATGTTTTTTCTCCATGTGGCTCTCCTTAGTTACACACTACTTCTTCAATCACATTCCTCTGTGGCCCTATA
Organism: Ctenomys sociabilis; assembly: GCA_004027165.1. Taxonomy (NCBI): domain Eukaryota; kingdom Metazoa; phylum Chordata; class Mammalia; order Rodentia; family Ctenomyidae; genus Ctenomys; species Ctenomys sociabilis. The sequence goes on along the minus strand of PVKA01037367.1, from coordinate 4,460 downwards.
ATCTCCTTGATCAGAAAATTTGGGACAGAACTGAGTTACATGATATTATAGTATAGGTTCTCCTATGTCCTGAGTCCTCACTGACGTTGAAAGGCTAGACCCAAAATGTTGGCGGTCCTTGCAGCCCTTCTTTTTTTCTAATTTTTGTTCACCTTCAAGAAGAGAAGCTTATTATTGCCCTATCACATATGCAGTTGGGCTTAACCTCGCTATCTCAATATAAAACATCTTAGGCATAAGATAGAACACGCATTTTCCGTCAAGTATTCATATACTAAACTTTAAGTTTCTACAGAATATGGAAAAAGAATCTAAAAAATTAAAAATAGCAACAAACAGTTACATATTTTTACACAGAAATTTAGAAAACTAATCATATACATCATTGTAGCAGGCTGTCCTGTGACTTTTTTTTCTTGTCTCTTTTTCTCATTTATTACAAAATATTTACTTGAGCTACAGTTTGGCCATATTTTGTATGTTATGACAAGCAGTACATATTTACAAGAATAGAATGCCAGGCATTCCAAGCATGACCCCACTATTGCACATTGCTATCTTCAGTGCAATTGCTTGGTTCACAGGTATCAGCATATATAGTTAGTCAGGGAGAAAATCCCACCAAGTAACTTCTAGTTTCAACAACCTGCTGATAGCTCCAGGATCATCGCCTTACCCATCTTGTGAATGTAAACGTATGGCTTTGCTCCTGTCATGTTTCCTACCTTTTCTCCTTGCCCTCTTTTTGATGTGCAATCCTCAAATTCTCACTTTCCTTCTAATTGTGTTATCCCTTTCTATTTGTATTTCTTGATTTGAGATCTCATACTAGGGAGACTATATAGTATTTACACATGTGCGTCTGGTTTATTTTACTTATGAGTGGCATCCACTTAAGTAGAAGGCTTTAAGTTTATCAGTCTTTATAGCTGAGTAATACTCCATTGTATAAAAATGCCACAAAAGGTTGTGACATTCCTCGGGTGATGAGCATGCTTGTTTCCAAGATTTGGCTGTCACAAATTGTGCTGCTGTAAACATAGGTACACATATATCACTATGATATGATGTTTTCAGTTTCTCTGGGAAAATTCCCAGTAAAAGTATAGCTGGTTTGAATGAGATTTCCAGTTCTAGTTTTTTAAGGAGTCTCCACACTGATTTCCATAATGGTTGTACCAGTCTACATTCCCAACAGCATTGGAGATGGGTTCCTTTTCCCCCACAACCTCTCTAACATTTGTTGTTGAGCCTATGTAGACTTTCAAGGTTTAAATCCCACTGTATCTATTAGACTTTCAATAATGAATTTGCACTGCTGATTCTCCTCTCCCACTCCTTTTGGTGTCTGACAGTGCCCTGTGAGTCCAGTTTGACTTGTATTTGGGATTCCTAGAATTCCTTGTTAGGGTTAAAGTGCAGTCTGCCATCCATGTGCAGATTTTAGCTTCTCATAATATTCCTGAGCCAGGTTAAAAAGCCTTTTCTTTCACTTCTGCTAAGAATCTTTCCTCTGTACCCTTCTGAACTTTGTTCTGAGGCAGGAGGTAGAAAAGATTAAAGAAAGAAATTTTACAAAGAATGAAATGATTCTGTGCTATAAACATGCAGTAATAATATTTAAAAAAATAAAACAGCATTTCCCTCAAAGAAGGATATTGATAGTTTTACAAAAAAAATAAATAAATAAAATAAAGCTGACCTAATGAACTCATGATATTCCTTACCAACAATGCAAATATATTCTGGCCTGATTGTGTCTACTCTTGTCCTTGATTCAAGATTTAAGAACACGGTGTTTTCCTCAGCAGTAAGCTCTGTCCTTTCTTCTAGCTGTCTCTCTTGCCCATATTTACTGATTTTCAGGCTTTCTGGGCATGTGAGGAAGATAAGCACTCCTCAGAACCACTGCTACAGGACCAAACATATTGAAATGACTTTTTATGAAGATATTGAAACAACAAAAAAGAAGACATGAGGTTTGTTTCTCCTGAGGGCTCAATTATTTCGAGGGCCTGTAGCAAACTTTGATTGATAAATCTAACCTTTCCTTTCCTGGCAATAGTTGATCACGCTGTGATGAAAACAAGTTAGAGAATGGAAAAATAATATTTGGATTTCAACAAAATAATGAAAATGTAGGAACTGTCTTTGACTTTTGCAAGGTGAGAAAAGATTTCATATCTTGATTATGTGATGGCAGGAGTCCCTTTTAAATCTAGGCCAGTCTGCATGATGCATTTAAAAATCAACCTTATAAAAATACAGGCATAACCTCCAAAATCTTTCCTATTGTCTGGAGAAAGATCACATTTAAGAGTGTTGCCCTGTCCATGAAATTGATAAACATAATTTGGAAACCCAACGATGGTAAAAAGAAAAAGTGAAGCTTACACAGATAATTTGAAACTTTTTCTACTATTAAATTGATTGCATAAAGTGTTAAATGTTCAAATTCAGGTGAGAAGATTTATAACCTTTAGGAACTTCAATCCTATTGACATGTCAGTGTGTATTGTCAAACTTTCCTTGGGAATTTCCAGGAACTATTGGGTTTCTCTTAAGCCTGTATCATTGTTTTCTTTGTGTTATTCTTTGTTCCTAGAAAAACGTAGCTCTGTGACCTTCAGAAAATTATATTATGTCTTTGAGCCTGTTTCTATCATCCTAAATGTCTAAACTTACGTCTAGCATTAGCCAGCAAACCTTTCTTTAATGCCTAAAATTTTCTGTCTTATTGTGCCCTTGGATGTCTATCAATTCCACTTAAGTAATGAACTTGAAATGAAGCTAATGGATTAAGCATTGAATTTTTAAGTTTTAATTTAAAATTCATTTGAACATGAATATGCTCACATGTCTAGTGTTTTCCCTAAGGAATCTGTATGACTCTTATAACCTAAAAATTTCTGCCTTCTGAGAAACAGAAAATAGTTGAAGCTTCATTTAAAATTACTTTGTAATAACTACCAGTTATGTAACATTATAATTTTTTTCTTTGCATTTCTCAAATGAAACACAGGACCTTGCACAGTCAAGCACTGTACTACTGAACCATATTCCCCACCCCAGAATATTATATTCTTAAAATCTCTTTTGCTTATGAAAGTTTAATAATAATGTAGTTTCTTGCCCTCAACATCACCTTTGTGATTATGGAAAAGCTTGTAGGTGAACAGGGCCATTTCAAGACATCATGAGGAGAAAGATCTTTCTGGATTTAATTTCATTATGACAATGCTCAGAATGTCAAAATGCTAAACTGCACAAAGTAAAGCCCATGACTACTTAATCTGTTACCTTCTACATGTCACTGAGAAAACACTGCAAGGCAGAAGTTAAAAAAATAATATTTAAAGCCACCTATCTAATTTTGAATCTGATGTGGCTGCATAAGGCTTTCAAAACACTTTATCCATTAGCCTATTTCACTTAGCAAACAAATGAAACTGTCATAATTAACTGTGTATGTGTTTTTTAATAAGTTATGTGTTCTTTGAAGTTAGAAACAGAGGCAGGGGAGACAGCTCAGTGGCATAAGCACATGACTGGCATGCACAAAGTCCTGAGTTCAATCTTTGGTACCACACACACACACACACACACACACACACACACACACACACACATATATATATACAAAAAATGAAGTTAGAAACTAAATGTATGCTACAGCCTTTATGTAAAACACAATATCCACTGGTAATTCAGAACAAAGTCTAAAATCTGAGATAAAAATATAAATGTATTATTATGGTCATGGACATCTAAGAAATCAACCAGAAGCAAGAAATAATTACCTGGCATATAATATGGCATATAATTACCTGTTCCAGCTGGGGCTGGAACAGAGGGAGACAGTCAAGCAGTGTTTGAAAGAATTTATTGGTAGCAGTGTTTTTGTTTGTTTTTTTTAACTTAAAACTGTGTGTTTGTTCTCCTTCATATATGGTATTTTTGTTCCTTAACAGTGTGAGATAGCAGCTGGAGAGCTAGCTCAGCAACATAAGCACCTGGCTGGCAAACACGAGGTCCTGAGTTCAATCCCTAGTACCAAAAAAAAAAAAAAACCTGCTGCAATAGGCTAGATAAATACAAATTCCTGGATACTGATGTTGCTTGACTACACATATAAATTTCTGATGTGATTTTTCTGCGAGTAAAGGTTATCGCTACATCATGTCTCTAATAAAGCTGTGGTTTCAATTATGACTCATTTCTTCCACTAGATCTGATCAGAGGAATATTTCTGAATTTCTACTTCCCTTTACAAGTTCTTTGAATGAATCATCCAAAGTGGTTAGTTTAATCCTTAAATGTTGTATGTCTAAATCAGGAACTGTGGTAGATGGTTTTAATCCTAAGACTGTGGTGCTAAAGGAGGATAATAGACAGGTAGATGATACATAGATAGATAGATAGATAGATAGATAGATAGATAGATAGATAGATAGATAGAT
>PVKA01037366.1:0-21050 GCA_004027165.1 Ctenomys sociabilis | reverse complement strand
GAGAGGAGAGAAGAGAAGAGAAGAGAAGAGAAGAGAAGAGAAGAGAAGAGAAGAGGATTATAGGTAGCAGTGAGTGATGGCCGGGGTACAGTTCAGTGATATAGCACTTGCCCAGGATGTGCAAGGCCCTGGGTTCAATGCAAACTGCAATACACACACACACACACACACACGGTGGCTATAATAAAAAAGATAGGTAATAAAAAGTGTGGAAGAAGATGCAAATAAGTTACAACCTTATACACGGCCGGCAGGGTATACAAGATGGTACTAACGGGAAATCTTTTCTTTAAATGCTAACCATAGACTTGCATATGACTCAGAAATTCTGCTCCTGATGGATGAATAAATACGATGTAGATGTCCACATAACGGTCTCTTGTTGGCATATAAAAACATGCGCGGTACGGCTGCACACTGCAGCACCCATGGTCTTTGGACCACATGCTGGGTGACCCCAGCTGCAGAAGTTAAACCTTATGGGGACAAAACACAGGTCAGCACTTCCCATGGGCTGCAGGAAGGTGGACAGGAGTGACAACACAGCATGGCGTTCTGTGTAGGGGGACACAGGTCCTACCGTCAGAGGTGACAGCAACTGCACCACTCTGATTGTGCTAAAGTTCATTCAGCCCAAATTTAAGTGGGCTAGGATCACACTAGCCCTTCGTTCTACTGCCCTCGTCAGGGGCACCGAGAAGGGCACAGCTTCTTCCTCGCACAGAACCCGACCTTCCAAAATCACTGGAGTACGAGGAGAGACGGGCATTCAGCACTTCAGACTGCAAGATCCCGAAAGCCGTGCGGACACCACAACTGGCAGAAGAGGACTCTGCCCAGACTGCCTGTGTGGCCGGGACAGCGTGGTCCCCAACGTCACTGCTGGAGGCTGAGGCTGGACGGCTTAAACTCTCTCCCCTGAGGAATGGTTCGAGCCAGTGACCTCACAGCTGGGCGGAACAGATCTGGGTTGCAGCTCCGTGGAACTGGGAATCCTAACCGACACCCTCAAGCCGACACCACTCTGCTCGTCCAGTCCTCAACAGCCGCACACTGAGGCTGGGCTGCCCTCCCAGCTGGCCCTCTAACCCTGCATGGTGGCAGCAGAGGACATCGTCTTCCAGCAAAGCTGACACTGCCCCCCCGGGGCCATGGGGGTGCTCAGTACCACCTGGCAGGGAAACACTAGCCAGGCGAGCTGCTTTCAGATTACAGTGAAGACGGCAAATTTCCATACCAAGTCTGGGACTTCTTTAACTCCCAGGTGTCTAAAACCCAGAAAAACAATAGATTAAGGGGTGTTCATGGCTGTATTGCAAACCAGCCTGATGCAATGTGGTTTAATGCTTGTGAAATCCCAAAGAAACAGCAATTCATGAAATGCAACGATAAAAACTTTCACAAGATTTGTCTTTGTCGTTTAACTTTGGTTTGATCGTATTTAGAGTAGCGAAGCCAAAAGCAGGATGCAGTCAGTTGTCTTCATGAAAATCAACAGCTAGAATTTCTGAAAATTAAGTTAGCCCAGAGACGACACAAACTCGTGACAGCAGCGCCCTCCCTAGTGGCTTCACTACCACCAGTGGTCAGCTGGGTCCGATAATGCAAGACGGAAACCTCTGGAAATAAACAGTGCACAAGTTTTAAATAACTTTTATTAAAGTAGATGATTACAATTGTTGCATTTTGTTTTTAGTTCCTATTATTGATCATTTACTATGCCTAAGGCACATATTAAACCTTATTGTAGGTCCCTGTGTGCAGGGGTAGGCAGGGGCTCGGTACCACCTGTGGCCTCAGGCACCACCCACAGATAAGGGAGACAAGCATGCAAGCCTTGAAAAATAATATGTATTTAGTGAAACGGCTCGCCAACCCAGCCATGTAAAGTTATCAAATCTACAGTGTGGACCAGGTCCCTGCAAGCTTCTGTGAGTGCTGCAGTTAAGGTACCATTCGAGGCATTCCCCCAGAGCTTTAGGTCCGAGGGTCAGGGCCCCTGTGGGTGATGCTAAAGCATGGAATCTTCAAAGGATGCAGCCTGGACTGTGAACCAGTCACAATGGGCTGCCCTGATGCAGGCACTAGTGTGGCTCTCCAAGGACCCTCGCTGGCTCCTGCCAGAAGAGAAACCGGCCCCTGAGCTCCTCAGCTTTCTGCCTCACTAAAGATTCCCTCAGCACACAGCTGGTTGACTTTCTGATTCTCCACCACGTTACAATGAAGCCAAGACACCAGTGCCACATTTTTAAACCTCCAAAAGTGTAAACTAAATAGACCTCATGTCTTCATACAACGGTCAGACTCAGATATTCTGATACAGTGACAGAAAACAGACTAAGACACCTGGGAGAGAAGCTACAATCCATTGTCACTGACATTTTGTCGCTTAAAAGTGCTTATATAAAACATGTCATATTTAGGTCTTAAAACAAAATAATGATATTATATAGATTAGAAGTATTCTTAGGCTAAAATCTAGAACTAAAGCAAATAGGAATGCTATGGAAACTATTAAGAATTCTATGGTCCTTTGCTATATGAAAGTGTTACAAATGTTTTATCAGTAGCAATGAGAGTGGTGGAAAGCAGCAATAAAACTAACACAACAAAATAATCCAAAGATAGCTACCGTCGGGGATGCACCTGTGCGGGGTACAGAGATTCCAGTGAGCTACTCATGCCCACGTGCTCCCCCAAACTTGTACCAGTTCCCCTCCATGCACTGCAGGGGTACAGCACCACAAACAGCCACCACAGTGGCCGGCCATCGAGTCGGGCCTTACGCTGAACGCACAAGCAACAACCAAGCGCAATTCCTCATTCACTCACGGGTGCTCAGAGATACACACAGACACACGCACAAGTTAAATGGGCCTTACCTAATATCAGAGAGATCACACTTGTTCCCAGCAATGGCCATTACGATGTTCTCTGGGCCATGTTCTTTCAGTTCTTTGACCCATTTCTTTAGGGTATGAAACGAATCCTACATGGAAAGCGGGAATGGGAATCACTGAAAGGACTGTCCGTATGCTATTCCAACCAAGCAGAAGCACAAACCCAACATAATTTAATGGACAAAAATGATTTCAGGAGACGCACACACTTATTACATAAGTCATACCTCAGTGAGCTGTAAAAGCTTCCTTTCCCCAAATTGAAACTTGATGAAGCTAAGATGATTGTATTAGTGATTTTTCTTCTATAATTTACAAACATGGCCTTGACTCCATGTGAACGAGGGCCACAGGACTAAGTGGATGTCCACATCCACTTCAGGAAGAAACGCCTCTGTGGACAGGCCTGTTTTCCTTTTGACTTCTTCCTCACAAAACCCTCTTGGGTCAGGCCAACATGAAAGCTACAGGCACGTGAAGTGTCAAGAAGATGGGGAAGGCGGAGGCTTCAGGCCATGAAGCTAAAGAGCACAAGCACTCATTAGCACTCCAGAGAGAACAGTAAACAACTCGATTTGCAGGAGTGCAAGAAATGCCACCAAACAAGTGCAGCCATTTGTTGGTGAATATTCTTAGCTTTACCATGATAAACTAAAACATACTGCTGGCCTGTAACTATTATAGCCACAAGTCCTATAGATGCTTGCCTAGGATAAAACTGAATTTAGAAATTAGGTACAGTCAGAGGTTAACAGTGATAATAAAATAATTATTAGATAACAATATACTATAATAAGTTATTTAAAACTCATGAATTATTCCTTCTTAGAATTTTCCATTTATTGCTTGCCTCTGGCCACTGATCCCAGGTAAGAGCAACTGTGGAAAGAGAAGCTGCTGGGTGTGTGTTCACCTACATGTGCGTAGGTGTCCCTGGTGTGCAAGCAGGATAACTTACCAGAAAGCAAGTAAGCACTCTGTAAGATGTGGAGGAGGGAGGAACGGAACAGAGCACCAGAGAGGGGGACAGGCAAGGAGCAGGGGGCAGGAAGGGAGCAAGAGGGGCTTCTGGGACCTGGGCAGGGTCCTGGGGAAGGGCTGCAGGAAGCAGCAGGTGGACGGCACACACGGGAGTAGCCTCGTGAGCCCCGTGACTTTGTATAACCATTGGGTGTTGATAACTGTAATACCACACTCAGAAGAGCAAAACCCAAGGAAATCTTGAAAGCACAGCACTAGCAGACATGTCCTTGCCCTGCAAGCAAGCGGTCAATTTTAAAAGTGAACATGTGCTGTTTAACTCAGCAGGTAAATGTGAGATGCTTCGTCGTCTGTTGGTGAAACTCAGCCAGGCTGTGTCTGCTGCCCTCAGCCCTTCCTTGCCCGGCTCACCCCAAGCCCCTGGCACGACTCAAGCAGCGTCATCTCTGCTCAGTCTCCTAAGAGCAGAGAAGCCTCTGAACACGGCACCCACACTCCGCAGGGCACATCTTACCTGCTTGGTGATGTCGTAGACCACGACGGCGGCAGCGGACCCGCGGTAGTACATGGGAGCCAGCGAGTGAAACTGTTTAAAAACAATGAACAGTTCCAGGCAAGAGTGAACAAGCAACTTTTAAGCAACAGGACCTGCAACATCCCAGTGAGATCCATAAATCATCTGAGGATCTTTCCAGGACTCGCATTAAGTAACAAATCCTCTCCCCTACGTGTGCGTACACAAACGCACATAGGACTTGTATGCACAGGGCTTATAGACCAAGAAATCTACTGGGATAAAGACAAAAATCCAATTTTATGTTAAAGGTTGTCATCCTGCGAATTTTCTGCTCTCTTGCTCATCGCAGATATAGCTAATGACGGCCCCAGCACGATCTCATTACAAGATTCTGCTCCAAAGGAGGAAGCTGGGAAGCTGGCAAATATCACAAGACACTTCTGTGCCACGCAGGGGGCTGGACACAGGCCAGCCCAGGGACCTGGTGTGGCGCTTTCCCATGCTCCTAAGGTGGCCAGTGGTGAAATGCCAGGCGTGCTCTATTCCAAAGTGCTCACAAGCCAAGTGTCACCGGCTACTCAAGCTCCCAAGCCCCAACCAGACAAATATTTTCAGAACAGTTTAAGTACATTCCAGAGAAGAAAGCACTCTTAATTGTCTTTTTGCTTAATTCAAAAATCTCTTGGATGGGTTTTGCAAGCCAATGGGGGGAAAACGGTCAATAGAGAGATGAGTACAGACACACATATATAGGAAATCACACAGGAAGAAATAGCGATTGCCAATACTCATATTACAACATATTCAAATAGTGTAAAAGAATGGAAAGTCAATTTCTACTTATCAGACGTTGAGCACTGAATGTTCATGGCCTCCAAAGTGCCTGCACTGAAGCCCTGTGTTTCTGTGTGGTGGCGTCGGAGGTGAGGCTTTTGGAAGGAATCAGGCTTGGTTTCAGTCCTGATGAGTCTCTAGTCTCTAGAGGACAAGATTGGCATTCTCTCTCCCTGTCCCTGTCCCATCCCTGTCTTCCTCTGTCTCTCTCTCTCTGTCTGCCTCTCTCTCCTTGGTGAAGGTACAAGAAGGTGGCAATTGCCCACCAACCAGACAGAGACCCTGCCTAGTCATCAACACTGCTTGCACTCTGACCCTGGATTCTCAATCTTGTGAAAAATAAATGTCTGTTATTTACTCAGTCTATCAGATTTTGTTATAGTAGCTAGAGCTAGCAAAGACTACATGGTATAGTCTACAGCCATTAAAAAGATGGTGTAAATCTTTGTTTATAAGGGAAAGGCATCTCTGATAGACTAGTCAGTGAAAAAACACTCTCAAAGCAGCCATATAATTTAGAGTAAAGCGTATGCGGGAGCCGATCTCTGCACACCTAAACCATGATGTTTCTCAAAATGTCCATGGGATCGCTAATATTTTTCATAGTTTTCCTTGTAAGACTATAGTGAGAATCTCTATAGTAATTCTAAGTAAAAATGGCTTTTAAGTTAAAACAAAGGAGCAGCCATTTTTCCTGGAGTGCATGGGGTGGGTAGCAGGGAAGAAAAGTTGGATGGATCCTGTAGCTTTTTGACCAAAAACCCACACCATGACCCATTCTCTCCCCACATGACACTTCTCACAGGACAAGGTCCTCCCAGGAGGACCCAGCAGTGCTACTAGCACTCACAGTGGGGTGGAAAGCAGACAGGTCACCTCACCCCTTCCAAGTCACTTGACACTCTCTGCCCAGAAGCACTAGGGCCATGGGGCTCCCATGGTTTTCAGAAAATGGAAAGGGTAGGCTGACACTCAGACAAGCCAGGGCGTTCTCAGCTCAGCTGTGCAGGGCTGAAGGTGCACAGTACCCACCATCCAGAGGAGGGATGGGCTTCCCTGTGTGCCTTCGCCATCCTGTGGCTGCCCGACACCACGCACCTGTCATAGTATTACACTTCTCTGAATCTGAGAGAATTACTCAGTACTGATACCTGACACCCACAACTCAAAAGAGAGGTTCAATTTGACTCAGGGTTTCAAAGGGTCCTGTCCATGGTCAGCTAGCTCCACAGGAGCACCATGGTGGAAAGGTGGAATGGAACACAGCTACTCAGCCTGTGGCAGCTGGGAAGCAGAGCAGAGACACAGCCCCGGAGAGAAAGGGGCAGGGGCCAGACAGAGACCCAAGCGTGATCCAGCCAGATGTACTCAGAAGTATGCTTTCACTAAAACCCTGGGTGGATCCCAAGCCAACCATGTTGCCCATCCAACTTAACTGTCACAGCATGCCTAGCTCAGCCCACCCTTTAGTAATCCACTTCTCACACCAAACAACTGGATTCCTGCCCACGGGGAGGAAAGAGGATACACCTTTGCACTAGTTCTGCTTTGTTAAGGCCAGGGCATGCAAATAGTGTCCTTTTAGCCTGGTTATATAAAGCACCCGTTTTTAATTTTCAAAATAGTCTGCACCTAAGAAGAGCCAGCACAAACTTTGCTAGAAGTCAAGCACAGGAGAAGCAAATCATGGCCGTGGTCAGAGATGGGGTCCCTTCGGGCTCTGACAACAGAAGCCACTCTGAAGTAGAGCATGTGTAGTCTTGTCAGTTATTGGAAAGATCTTGGTGTATGATGCCTCCTTTCTTCCTTCCTCCAAACAGAATCACTCGGAAATAAATCTGTTGTGATGCCACTCAAAGGACTTTATTGCTGGAGTCTGGGGCTTTTAATGAGTTAAAAGTTTACATCTCATTTCTAAAACCCAACAATGCACTAACCAAAGACAATGTTTGTGGAGGACAAAAAGACAAATTACTTTGTGTGTGCAATTCTGCCTCGCAATTTCCCCCTTGGAAGGCAAAGCAAATGCACCAGCATCAATTCCATATTCTACAGGACAGGATTCCACTTCTGTGGGCCCAGAATCAAGATGGATGGGGTGCTCACAGAACACAGATTCCTCTAGAAACAAAGCTCACAATCACCAGACATTGTCAGTTCTTTATTTTAGGTCTCACCTTGAAAATGTATTTGGAATTAGGCACAACAGATGCCAATTTAAAATCCTTTCTTCTCTAGCTTCCTGACAAAGTATCTAGACTCCAGACCTCAACAATCAAATAACTTTTGGGTGTCACTGAATGGTTTAGCAGCAGCACAGGAAATTATGAAAGGAGAGATGGTTGATTATGTCCATCTCACATGTGACTGTTTTTAATTGCAGCTGTTTACACAGTAAGCAGAAGGAATAGCACTTTGAGCCCCTTGAATTTCTTAACTTGCACAGGTGGAAGCTGTTACTCCATTTTCTGTTACTATAATAAAACACCTGAGACAATCAGTTTTTATTTTATTATTTTTAAAAATGTATTTATTTATTTATTTGATACAGTGCCTCGCTGCACAGCTATGACTCACAGTGATCCTCCTGTCTCAGCCGCCCCAATGCTGGGATCACAGGCGTGCACCACCACGCCCAGTTCTGTGGCCTGCATGGCATGTGGTACTGGGGACCGAACCCAGGTCCTTGCATTGGCCAGGTAGGCGCTTAGACCTCAAAGCTATCTCCCCAACCTGACAATCAGCTTTTACAAAGCCCAGGCAGCAATTTTGATGTAGGCAAGCCTCTTGTCAGCGCATGACCAGTTGGGCCTGTTGTTCGGCACATCACAGTAGAAATGTGCAACCGAACAAAACTGTTTACCTCACCACAGGCCAGGACACAAAAGAAAGGAGAAAGAAGAGGCCAGGTCCCACAGAGCCCATCAAGGCCATGTCCCCAGAAACAACTCGGGCCTGCGCTGCCCCACCTCCTGAAGGCTTTCCCACCTCTGCCTCTGCGTAGCACCACCCCCAGAACCAAGCCTGTAACTCACGGACCCTGAGGGAGCCTCTACCCCAGCCTCCTCTCAGGTGGGAGCAGAAGACAGAGGAGAATGGGCTGTGTGGAAGGAGTCACCAACCAATGCATTTCTAGGGCCCTGGAGGTGTTCAAAACTGTGAGCCAACAATCTCACCTCTTCAGGAAATGGTCAGAGATGGGCACAGTCACAAGAATTCACTGCAGAATTGTTGGTTATGCTGAAAAGTTAGAAACAATCTTAATGTCTATCAGGGACAGAAAACAAAAATTTTGTTTTAATCTCATGATGGAACATGGGGCAGTCATTAAATGTTTGTGGAAAGAATAAAATGGCACAGGAGGCAAGTCAGCGTATCTCAGTATTTTCTCAAGGATTCCTATGGATCGCCAAGCTTTTGAGATTTTTTTGAAAAAAAAAAAAATGTTTCCTGGTAAAATAAATTTGAGAAGCAGTACACACATATATTAATGGTCTCTGCTAGAGTTCTACAATGCATTATTAGTACACTAAGAACTGTGAAATTATCTGTAGTAAAGAAACCTATTTGGATTTAACTCAGAATTTTCATCTATTTTTAACTTTTATTTTCAAGTAGTATTTATTAACATCCAAGACCGACTCTGTGGTCAGAAGGCTCCCTGGGGCTTAGTAGGAAAAGAACCAGGCTCATGGTCCAAGGCCTGGCCAGGCCCTATCCTGGATTACATAGTTAATAAAAAGGAACAAAGGTGTGATGGGCTCAGAGACAGTGGCTGAGGTGTCCCCAGCTCTTCATGAGTGCGACAGCATTCACTGCTGAGGGCTGGTACTGGAGTTCAGGACAGAGCCTGTGTCTTGATTCTTGCGACTGCCCTGCCTGCACCACACCCCTTCCTGTTCCCCCTAATCTGTGTGCGGGTAGCTGCACAGTGAACCCTTCAGACCACTGCTCTGCCTATGGCAGGATTCCTTAAGTAGGCTGGGGTGCTGTAAGTGTCACAGCAGAAAGGCTCTGCCATCCAGGAACGTGCGGGGCAAAAAATGCACAAAATTTCCAAAGAAGCCCACTGTGACTGGCTGTGGGGAGGTTCAAAGCAAGGTCCACAGAGGACACGGGCTCCATAGTGAGCTGGGCCCAGCCAGGAGCCAGGCCTGTGGGGTCAGCCACTCTGCATCAGGCACCAGGGCCCAGCAGAAATTGTCACCCTCCTGGGGACCATGGCTGGAGGAGAGTCAAGGCCTCAAGCCAAAAGGAACCAGCAGTGGGCCTTGGAAGTCTCAGAAGGAGAAGCCAATGTGGAAGAACATTCCTGACATTCCCAGCATTCTCCACTGGCAAAAGCTGAATGGAAAAGCACAGCCATGAAAGCTCTTTCTGTGGCACGCTGAAGAAAGGCCCCCATTTTACGTGGCCCCCGTCTTGGCTGCAGAGCCAGGCCCACTTAGCATGCGCGCAGCGGGCGCCGGCAGAGGGCAGGAGGCGGAGGCCGAGCGGCGCCAGCTACTTCCAAAAGCTGTGCTACAAGGAGGCCAGCGCCTGTCTTCTGTGTTTTGGGCTATTAAAAATTTTTAGCTCGACACATGACTTGCAATGACGGGGGGGCAGCTTTCATCTTTTCTTTCTTTTCTTTTTTTCTCTCTCTCCTACTGTGTCTCTGAAGCCAAAGAGCACTCAGGGAGCACGGACAGAAGGAAAAGCAGCGGGCGGACGCCGGGCGGCCACCGAAGACCTCGCGCTCCACTGTGATGGGCGCTGTGACACAGCTCGAGGGCGAACATCCTTCCGCAGAAAAGTGGCGCCTGGCCCCGCGGGCCACGCGCAGAGGTCGGGAAGACACGCTCCTGGGCCGCGCTGCTCGGCGCCTGGCTTCCAGAGGAGCTCGCCTCGCGGGCTGCGCGCGGGGGACAGCCCGGCCCAGAGGAGCCCGGGGGCGCAGAGGCGCTTCGGCCGCCCCGCCGCCTCCTTGGACTTTCACCGGGTCACAGAGCCACCCGCCAGGGACGTGAGGGCAGGTGCCCCGCGCGTCGGGGCAGGGCTTCCCAAGACACGGAGCCCTCCGCCTCCTGGGCCCCGCGGAAGGCGATGGCACAGAGCAGCGTCCCCTGCGCAGGTCAAGACAGAAAGCCCACGCGGGATGCGACGCCCCCGAGGACCCCACCGGGTCACAAAGCCCGCCCCCCTCGCAAGCCTTGGGTTTTGATCATCCCACACCTTCAGATGCACCTGTGTCCTCCTCAGGCAACATCCCCTAACCGGACCGAAGGTCACTCTGCCCTGACTGAATGTCCCCTGCACTGACCAGATGTCACTCTACCCTGACCAGACGTGGCACTGCCCCTGCCTGGACCTCCGTGGTTTTCCTTAGCGCAGGCGGCAACCGCCTCAGCACTGACTTTACTGACGCCATTGGGAGCTTTTAACTGCTAGACTGTGGCATTTATTTATAGAGCCCACAGGATATATTAACTTACTTAGCTTTTTATTGTGGAAAGGGCGGAGCATGGTAAGCGCCCATGCTCCCATCCCCAGCTTTAAGGTCCTCGCTGCTGAGACTCTAAAGCAAATCCCGACATCCTCACACCTTAACTGAATAATGGGGGATGCTTTTCTTCACAAGCCGGGGAGATGGCTCAGTGGCATAAGCGCTTCCCTGGCAAGCACAAGGGCCTGAGTTCAATCCCCAGTTCTGCAAAACAAAAAAAAAGATGCCCTTACTGCGTTTCTTCACATATAAGATCCTACAGCCACTCGGTCCTGTCCCTTTGCCCAGCTGTTGAACTCGCACAAGGCCATCACTGGCCCGGCCTCCAAAGTACTGTGACTGTCACAACCGGCCATTCCTATGAAATGAAGCATCTGTAAGACATGAAACCTGCTCGTCCCCTTCCGACCTGCCGACCTGGGGGGCAACAGGCACCACCCTGCCCAGAGTGGAACCAGAGTGTGGCCAGCAGAAGGATGACTCCCAGAAACATCCCTGGCCCCGTTTAAGGAGATGAGATTATCACAGCCACTGTGAAATGGAGAGGCAACCAGGGTCCCTGCAGACGCGTGGAGGGTCCCTCAGGGCTGCACTGCAGGCTCTGGAGAGTACAGGGTCTCCTCGGACAGCAAAGGGGGCTCTGTGCTCTGAGGGCACAGGAGCCCTGCCCATGCTGTGTATAGCCCGGTGACACCAGGCAGGCCTTTGGGGCCCTCCGAGCCTTGAGACAGAAAATTGTACTGCTGGAGACTGCGTGTATGCAGTTACAGGGACTACGGAAAGCAGAGCTCCAGTCTTTGCTGGCCCTTCCTCCTCCTGCTCGCAACTTAGGGAATCAGTTGCATAGAAGGACTGACAGAGGAGGGAAGCAAGCGGAGGAGGGCAAAGCAGGTAAAGCGCGATGCTTCCCGAGGGCGGGACAGCGGGGACACACCCGCAGAGCAGTAGGAGGCAGGCTGGGGTATGCTGGTACAGAGGGGCCCTAGGAGGCTGAGGCCCAGGGCGGCCTAGACTTGGTAGCACAGGAGGAGGCTGCCCGGGGGCTAAGATCCGACTGCTGCCTGTGGCCTGGTCCCAGCCCTCTCCTGGCCATGTATCCCTAAAGCTCCCAGGGACCCCTGTGCCCCTCCCCCGCCCCCCCAGGCAGGGCAGCAGCTTGGCATAGGCCTCCTGCTTTCCCAGGCCAGTGTCACAATGCCATGTGCAGTGGGGTCATCTTGAGCCCCAGTGCTGGGCTCACATCTTTCCTTCTGGTGATGTGCAGCGGCCCCCAAATGACACTGTAACTCATCCCGAAAGGGTGCGGAGGAGGGAGGCTCCAGTGCGCATGCGCCAATACCAGCATCTGAGAAAGATGTGGTTGGGGGGACGGCTGAGGGAATCCCTAAAAAAACTATTCCAGGAGGCTCGTGGGAGCCATGTCTCAGTGAAACAAGGCCCCCAATAGCGGGTTGGAGTAGGACTGGGGTGTGATGAGACACAACGCGGGCAGTGGAGACGCCCTGGATGCCCAGGTTCACAGTCTCCTCTGACTCTGGCAGCAGCCCATGGGCATGCAACACCTTCTTGACTACAGGTTCCAGCACCCTGAAGACAGAAAGAAAGAGCAAAAGCGATTGCTTTGGTGTAGGGGAAGCCTGACCTCGACCTTGGTCAGACACAGCCTCTGCTGTGCCCAGGCCCTCTCGGGAGCCTTTGGGACCCGTGGTCTGCGCGGCGCATCCCTGCACCTGGAGCACGAGTTCACCGACCAGTTAACCTTGATAGGAAAATTACCCGGAAGTAGATAAACAAGCAGTCTGGCGTCTATGTAGCACCAGGCACCCAGACTCCCTGACCTTACAGGTCAGACCATCACATCTTGGAGGAAGAGGTATCACATTTGATCTTGGGTGTCAAGGGCAACACTAACAGTGCGCGGGGAACGCAGGCGGGAAGGTGGCTCTGTGGCACCACTCTTGCCCTAAGTTGGCTTTCCAGCATCACAATAAACCAAAAGGGCACAACTACAAGTGCTCATTGCTTCATTTCCTGGAATTCCCGCGCTGTGCATGCTAATGAGAGGAGCAGTTTTGTGTGTAATTCTTTTGAGCCAAGGGATTGTACAATATTATCACAGCCTCGTTAGCATTAAACAGTAAGTCTAGTCCTGTGTTGGAGAATATTGCTGTAAAATTACATTAGCTACACACAATATGGTTTTGATGATACTCTTTCTTTCAAAGAATATAATTCAAAGATCATAAATTTCACTAATGGCTTGATATATTTTAAGTGATAACACCCCAAACACAACTTCGCTTTTGGTTCTATGGTACAATATTTAGAGACATAAAAAAATAAATTTTTATTCAGATTTTTTCTTTGAGGTCAGCACTACAGTCTATAAGCACTTTTCAAATAGATGAAAGACAGCTTACAGCTATCTTATCACTTATGATTTAAGTCATCACTTCTAATTTGGGGAGTAGGTAATCCCAACAAAATTTACAAATAGCATATAATCCTTATCAAAATCCTAACAGAACTGTTCCTTATAAAAATTTATAGGCTGAACCTAAAATTCATATGGACATAAGGGATCCGATATAATCAAAACAATCTTAAAAATTCAATACTTCCTAGTTTCAAAACTTACTACAAAGCTATAACGGCAACACAGTGCAGTACTGACAAAGGAATAGAACTGAGAAATCACAATGAAAAGTCTTACTGTATGGTTAATGTGTCTGCAACAAAAGGGTCAAAACAAGTAATTGACCCTTTTTTGACAGTACTGAAGACCTACCCCAGTAACGCTCTACCACTGAGGGATATCCCTAGCTCCCTTACTATTTATTTTTCATTTGAAAACAAGATCTTGTTGTTGTCCAGATTGGCCTGGAACTTTCCATCCTCCTGCCTCAGACCCCCAAGTAGCTGGGATTACAGCTATGTTCTACCATGCCTGGCAAAAACAGTCCTTTCAAGAAATCATGCAGGGATAACTAAAACAACCACATGCAAAAAATAAAACTGCATTCTTTCCACACAAAATTAACTTCAAATGAATCATAGAACTAAAAATAAGAGCTACAGTTATTGAAAACTCTTAAAAGAAAACATTTAAATAAATCTTCCTGACCTTAACTTCATGCAATAGTAGAGGAAGTACAGCCTCTGTAGAAAACAGCTTGCAGCCCTTCTGTCCTTCTGAATGCTTACAATAGGGCTGCCACATAACCCATCAGTTGTCCTATATACCCAGCACATTAAACAGCATACATCTGCACAGAAACTTTCACAGAACACCATTATCTGTAGCAACCAAAAAGTAGAAACAACTGAACTATCCACTAACAAATGAACAAAGAAAAAGAACACTACAGCCACACAATATAATATTACGGAATATTATTCAGTCACAAAAAGGAAATTAATACTGATCTATACGACATTGTAGATGAACCTGGTAGCAGCATGCAAAGTGAAAGAAGCATGTACGATAATACCACAGACTGTATAACTGCACGGGTATGAAAGGGTAAACCTAGAGACAAAACGCTCCAGGTCGAGGGGCTTGCATGGAAACTGGGGTCACTGTAAATGTGTTCGTGGTTTCTTTCTGGAGTGATCAGAATGTTCTGACATAGACCTCCACACTCAAAGTGACTGAAATGTCCAGCATGCAAGTTAGATCCTGGTGAAGACATTTTATTAAAAAGAAGAAGAGATTGGTGATTCTGCACATGCTGACGCCAGCACAGAAACCCTTAGACAAAGGCATTTTTTGGTGCACTTATTTCTTAGCACTGAGGCCACAGGATGAACTACATAGGGTTCAGCTGCTTCCTCAGCAAACCAGAGAAAGAGGTCAAGAGGTGCTAAGCTAGAGCTTCCATGAGTCTGGCCCAGCTGAGAGGCCAGGTCAGGTCCCTTGCCCAGGATCAGAGAGCTCTGGGCCACACTCACCATCACAGGGCGCTCTCTGCGCATTTCCCAACTCAGGCAGGAACCCCTCTCTGGCAAGAGGAAGTGGCAAATACCACATCTAAAGCCACAGAGAGTCAACAGTCTCAGTTTTTAACAGTAAATTTATATCAAATGGAACTTCCTGGCCAGTGGAAAAGTCCAGCATAGTGAAAGGAGTTGGACAGGAGATGTGTGATGAAAACTGCACGTTGGACAAGGCTGACCTCCACAGTGAGCAGGACCCAAAAGATCAGGCCCTTGCCACCCTGCGCCCTCCATCTCTCAGGGAATCAATCAGCCCACTTCTGCAGCATCGCCCTCATCTCCTCTCACAAAAGCCACCCAAGTGTGTACCTCTTGACTCCAGCTCAGCCACATGCCGTGGTCAGTAGAGCCACAGAAGTGACCTGGCCACTCTCAGCTGGGCCTCCTTGGCCCCAAGTCTCTAGATTGTCCCAGAATTGTTTACTTGGGCAGCTGATGTCCCCTCCATCCCAGCAGACCCACACCTCCAGCCTGAAGCAGCACCCCACATCTAGGGGTCCTCTACTTTTTTAACTTTTCTATGAGCATGATTTTGTTTTCAGTGCTGGGGATTGGAATAAGGGCCTGGGCTATGCTCAGGCGAACACCTACCCCTGAGCTACACCCCAGTCCTATATGTGATTATTTAAAAATGGAAATAGCTTAAAAATTCACACACCTGCAGGCATGTGCTACTTTCAGGACTGATAACACCGTCCCACATTTTCAAATCCTATTTACAGTTATACTTAGAATTCTACAAAGCTCTTACTCACACCCATACAGTGCTATTCAACTTTTCCTTAATATTTTTTTCCATTTTCAGTATTTTATTCATTTTTTTTTAATACCAGAAAGAATGCTGGTAAACGACATAACTTGGTACACAACTCTCCATTCTCTGCTTTTTACCACTATCCCACGAAATGCTTGCTCGACCCTGGGGGACAGAGGCCACTTGTTTCTTTCCATGTGTGTTATTTTATCTTTTAAAAAACATAAAGTTTGATTTCAGAAGTCCATCCACCAGCTTCAGATGTGTTGGCAGCGTAGCTGGAGCTGTACTCCGACGACAGATCCCCAGCGTGTCTCTGCCAAGCCCGACTGTGCTCATTGGAAATGAACAGGCCATAAACACAGCCTCAGGACTCGGCAGTCACTAGACCAACAAAACCACAACGCTGAGTTTAACCGAATGATACGAAACAATAAGATGGTATACTTTGAAATGAAGAGCTTTCAGTTAGATTCTTCAAACAGTATTGCCTTAGTGACTCAGAACAGGAGACTGAAGTCTGAAATTCTGAAGCCAGAATCCTGACATGTTTTAATAGAGTCACATGGATTTGGATTGTCTTTTAAAGCAAATCATGATAGTTTGAAAACACATATCTAGAAAAATGAGGATTATATTTCCTATTTTCCAAGTCTACAGTAGCTTGTGAAATGTAGGATGAAACTATTTACCCAGCACATAGTGTTATTATTCAGTTTCTTATAGTATTTCTCATTTCCAGTGTCTTATTAATTTGTCAAAAATGACATCAATAATGACTTAAATAATTTGTTACACAAATCTTCAAGCCATCATTTCTATCATCACACTTAATGGACACCCCTACTGCTGGACACTGGACACGGGGACAGAGGAGATTATATCTTACATTGCATATGCGATGAGACAATTTTAATAGCAATGAAGATGTTACATCACCCCAGTCTAAGTAGGAAAACAAAAGGCTAGGCATGGTGATGGTGCATGCCTGTAATCCCAGCTCTCCAAAAGCTGGGGAAGAAGAGCCTTGCAAGTTCAAGACAGCCTGGGCGAGTTAGGTGAAGGCACCCTGAACTGCATAGCGAGACCCTGTCGGAAAGACAAAAAGAAAAAGAAAGCAAGAAAGTCCCAAGGGAATCAGCTGGGGCTAACAGGACTTGACCCCTGAAAATGCTAAGTCAGTCCTCAGCAAAGGAAGGTGGAGGGCCACCCTGGTCAGATAAGCCCCTCACCTCTGCCCTGAACTGCTGTGAGTTCGGCTCCTGCTCTCAGATGTGAGTGTAATTCAGCAAGGAGCAGCATAGCCACCCAGGGACATGGGATGAAGCCCCTAAGCCCTCCAGGATGACATAAAGGGACAAAGGCACTTCTCTTCCCCACAGCCCACGGGTCCACACACTGCACACATGTCTGGGAAATGTGAGGTTGCCAATACGCTGGATCTAAGGTCAACTGGAAGACTAACCGGTTAGGTTTTTCAAAACGCTGTTTTGTAAAGTCGTCCTCTGGACTACCATCGAGCCACTAAAAAGAACAAGTTAGGGTGTGCACACACCAGGACTGCCAGCCTTCTCGCATGGGGAAGGAGAGGACCCTCTCACACGTGCAGTGCTGGAGGGAAAAGCTCTCCGAGGGCCACAGCCTTGCTCTGCAGAGCACAGCTCCTACGAGGCAGCATCAGGGCTCATCACACGGGCATGGGAGGCGCTGGCACATGCCGGGCATCAGTCCTCTTCTGAGGGCACAGAAACCTGTGCCATTACACTATCACCCCAAAGACACTGTATATAATTACAAAAACGAGGATAGCAGTAGCAGATTCCATGGAGACAAGCACAGATAACACAATCCACTGGGCTCCAATAACTAATGAGACAGAACTAATAGCACTAGGCACCAGCAACAGCAGGGACTTTATTTTTAGCTCAAACATTGGCCAACGTCATTACAAGCACCATTAAAGCTGACAACAAGCTGCCAAAACAATTGAAATGTTGCCATCACTGGAGAGAAGAGACTCCTTCACGAGGACGAGGACGTCACGAGGCCAGCTGAGGATAACCAAATGGGGCCTTTGACGGCTAGCAGGATGGGAGGAGCCAAAGGCCCCGTGGTTGTGGCTCACACACTCTCAAGTCTAGATTCTAAAAATGATTACCATCCAAAATTAAATCCCTCTTCCCAGAAGTATGAAGGAAGAGTATCACCCTATAGAACCACACCTCTTACAGGAAACACTGATGCTTTCAAAAAAGAACAAATTCCAGGCTGGGGTGGAGCCCAGCGGCAGGGTACTCATCTAAGAGGTACAAAGCCCTGGGTTCAACTCCCAGCACCACTCAAAAGGTATGATGACCTCAATGTAGTAACAGATGTCTATAACCTCCAATACTCAAACTGTAGGAAAGCAATTATAACTAGAAACACAATCAACTAAGATCTTACATTGAGATGGTAAGTGTGTCAAGTTATAGCCGTGACTTTGAGGAGGACTAAGTGGCACCCAAAGTGCTCATGTCTTTGAATACTGTATTAGAAAAGGTAAATAAATGTCAAACACTGTTTTGATCACACAGATACCGTCCTTAGGGACATTACATTATCAAATGGAAACAGCGGATTATGAGGAACTAGAGCCCCATTGATAAAAATGACCCATTGTAAAGAGAGACAGCTAGGGCTAGGGAGAGAGCTCAGCAGTCTAAGCCCCTGCCTGGCAAGCGCAAGGATCCAGGTTCGATCCCTAGTATAGTATGCCATGTCCACACCTGCTCCTCACTGTTGTTCTCGAGGGCCAGATGCACGTGCACAGTAAGCACCCAAGCGGGGCCCGGGACTCAGCATGACCTGGAGCGTCCGGCGGCAGCAGGACTGACAGCACTGTCTATGCTTCCATGATACGCTAACTGTCTCTAACCCGACTCACCCTGCAGGAGCAAAGACCACTGCGGAAGCAATTGCTGCACTGCCAAAGGTAAGGGGGGAGCAAGACAGCCTCAGCTTAAGTTTATGTCACAATCCCAAAACCTAAAACCCCAGACCAAGCGCAAGGGCACTCAGGCTTGAGGAGCCAGCGGTGACGGCCAGGCAGCTGCCCTGTGTGCAGCCTGCGCTCCGAGTTGGCAGCAGGCAGAAGGTACTCTAATGAGGCTGGCATTTGTAGGCCACCAGACTCAACCCATTTTTGAAAACTCTTCAAAATGCCTTGACCCACAAACACTGGAACTTTAGTTTTACCAAGGGACATTGTAAAAAATGAAAACTAGATAGACTACCATTTGATGTAGAAAGAGTAGGCAATGAAAACTCCACATGACCCTGAAATACATTCTTCCTTTTGGACAATAAACAGAGGACTCGGCCATTGGGGTGAGCACTGGAGATGCACAGCGGCAGTGGGGAGGCAGAGGGTGAGGGGTGTCAGTGTGGCTAGGGGCAGAGAAGGGGCACGGGCTCAGACAGGACAAGAGTGCCACTGCTCTGCTCCATAATGGTCAGCCCCGTGAGATTCCTCGGGCTGAAAGCTCTGGGTTCTCTCGCTCCATTCAGTCTGCCGTGGGAATGAGCACGTGGGAACTTGAGCTCGCCCGCCTCACCACAGGCCTTCCTTAGTTCTTCCCAGAGCCAGAACATACATGTTATTACCACTTACACTGATCCGGATGCCACGTTCCTGTGCTCTCTGCTGTCAGGGTCTTGCCCGTGCCCAGCAGCCCATCCCAGCACGCGGTACTCACCCGCTCCTGCCCGGCAGTGTCCCAGATGAGGAATTTATGAAGCTCATTTCCACAAGGCACAGTTTTGGTCATGAAAGAAGCCCTGCAAGAGTCAACACCTCTGCATTACTGGTGTTTTCCCAGAGAGCCACGTGTCGCGTGCTCTGCTGGAGTCCAGCAGAACTCCAGGAGGTCTGTCCCCAACCCAGAGCCACAAGCAGGACAGACGGACCTTGAACAGAGGCTGCCCAAAGGCAGAGTTGTACATTTTCTGTGTTTCCTGGTAGGAGGCTTGAGTGAAATAAAACAAAACAAAAAAATAAACAAACAAACAAACAAAAAATAGAATGTACTTGATTGAAAGACTTTGCAGAAACAGCGCCAATTGTTCTAAGTCCGCGCACCCCAGCTCTGAGGGAGGAACATGACCTCAGCTACTACGAGCTTACTGTTATGACAGCCAGTGAGCAGGGCAGCGGGACTGTGGCGCACGCTGCCTGTGACCTCGCAGTGACATGAACAGAAAGCTGCCTGGCATGCGGGAGCGGCTAGCGGGACACCATGGCTGAAGGCCCGCCCGCCCGCCTGCAAGCAAAGAGTCGTGAACATAACAAAAATGACGTTGTCTCAATCGAAAAAAGGATTTTTTTCAATCCCTGGTTCTGCCAAAAAATAAGAAAAGAGAGGATTTTAAAGTTTTAATAAATTATAAAATACTTGCTATTTCATTTCTTTCTTGGCTATTTCATCTCAGTAAGCATTTCCTTTGAGTTCACGAAAAATGTCAAAATCCAACACAAGGAATGCTTAGTAGCCTTGACCTTTCTTTTACGAAAAAGTACCTAGTCTGCGTAGTAGTGGGGACAATAGGCAATGAGGAACCCTTAAAGTGACGAAATTAAAAAAATCTGTTGGGCATCCCAAGCAAAAGTATTTAATTGGAGTTTGCTCATGAGGACTCTACCAGGTCACTGCACGACATGATCACCCTTCGAGACAGCTGGCCTGCACGTTTCAAATCAACCAACGTCATGAACAGCAGACAAAAAAAGGCCAAAAGGGCCGGCCCAATAGCTCAGTGGATCAAAGTGCCTGCTTAGGTGGGTGGAGGGACCAGGAGTTCAATCCCCCAGCCTGCAGTGCCAGCCCTGCCCCAGACTGAGGCACAGGCCTATAATCCCAGCGCTGGGGAGGCTGTAAACAGAAGGATCACTACGAGTCCAATCTACACAGTGAGACCCTGTACACCCCGTCCTAAGTACAAATAATAATAACAACAACTAAAAAGCAAAGGCCAAGAGATTGTTCTAGAATCTAGATGGCAAGGAAAGCAATAAAGCAAGCAAGCGCAACATCTGAACTATGACTGTGGCCGGGATTTGGGGAGACAGCTTTAAAGCTATTGTAAGGACCCCAAAGGGGCAGGAGCATGGCCCAGCACGGAGTGCCCACCAAGCAGCATGCGCCAGGCCCTGCGTTTGACCCCAGCGCGGCAGAAAATAAGAAACAAAAATTGGGACAACTGGAGAACGTTAAATGCGAGGGACCTTCAGCGAATCAAATTCACTTTCCAGGCAGGATATGGTGTCCCTGCTATGCTCCTCTTCTCAGGAAGCCCAGGAGCCGTGCTGGGAGGGTCCCCACGTCACTCGCTCCAGCTCAGCATCCAGCCCTGCGTTAGCCTCATCGCAGCAGAACTTCCAGCACCCACGCTCTGAGGGCAAGGGCAGGCTGCTGTGGAAGTCCACTCCGAAAGCCCCGCCCCTGGGACCTGACCCAACCTTCGCACACGCGTGCACATGCACGCACACACATGCACACGGACGCACACACACGCCAACTGGGAGTGCTCTGGCACACACACGCG
>PVKA01037365.1:0-21051 GCA_004027165.1 Ctenomys sociabilis | reverse complement strand
TTGACCAGATTGCTCTCTGTGAGAGCCTGAGAGAAAGTTTTCTCTTCATGTGACTCTCCCCAGGCACACTATAGAACTTCAATCTCTTTCCTCTGTGGCTCCACAATCTCCTTGCTCAAAAAATTTGGAGCTCACCTGAGTCTCATGATATTGCAGTACAGGTTCTCCTATGTCCTGAGTCTTCGCTGACCTTGAAAGGGTAGGTCCAAAATGTTGGCTGGCCTTGTGGCTCTTCTATTTCTCCAACTCTGACTTGTGATCTTAGGTTGGTAACCATCCAGAAGAAAAGCTGATTAGTATCCTGCAGCATATGCCATTCACTTTGCCTTATCTGACTCACTTGATTTTACTTGTTGTACATTTCCTTTTGTATTTCTGCTTTTTGCTTGTTATACTAGGGAGACTATACGATATTTACACATGTGCGTCTGGTTTATTTCACTTATGAGTATATGTTCAAGTGGCATCCACTTCAGTATAAATGCTTCAAACTTATCATTCTTAATAGCTGAGTATTGTCTTCTTTTACAGTGTGTTTATTTCTTGTATAGTTGATTACCTCTGATACAGTTCTTGTCATTTTCCTGGAAATTTATTTGTTCAAATTTTCGGGTGTCAAGGATACATGCATTTTCTGGCTTTGCTTCTAGATTACTCTAAAAGTTTGAGGTTTCTTGCCCTATTTTATGCTATACATGTCTGTGAACAGGAGAAAAACATGAATTTTTGTCACATTCGCTCACAAAAGGACTCATAATAATCTAAATTGTGGTCTGGTTTTGAACCTGAATGTTCCTCTCCTGATCTACACAACCTCTCTTAGGAGTCCAGTAAGTTGGTAACAGACAATAACTTCAGATCAAATGCCCTTGTCATCATGGTTTTTGTTTGTGCACTGTTTAATGTTCTGTAACCTAATATTTTTTCTTCACATTACAGTTATTTTTCAGTCTTAACAGTCTTTTATTTATGCTTTTGCAAAGTTAGTACCACGTGGCACAAGGCTAGTGACTAATAGCTGCCCTTAACCCGACAGGATGCTTACCTCAGGACTGAGGTAGCTCGTTTGCCTCAGGCACTGAGGCCTAGTCTCACATACGCACATTTAATCAACTTCCTAGCTACTGTGGCTCCCAACATATCCCTGTTTTTTGATTTTTATCCTCATCCATTTTTAACCATGTTGATAACCTGTGCAAATTTGCTTTGACACACTTCTCTCCCAACAGTAAACTGAGCCTTTTTAAAGGTATTTTATTAAGAAATAAAAATATTAAAAATCACAAAATTTCAATGTAGGAAGTGAAAATAGAAAACTGAATTCAATCAATATAACAAATGAC
Source organism: Ctenomys sociabilis (assembly GCA_004027165.1). Classification (NCBI taxonomy): domain Eukaryota; kingdom Metazoa; phylum Chordata; class Mammalia; order Rodentia; family Ctenomyidae; genus Ctenomys; species Ctenomys sociabilis. The sequence goes on along the minus strand of PVKA01037365.1, from coordinate 19,708 downwards.
TCACAAAAATAATTAGTTTACCAATTTCTTATAAGCTAGTGAAGAACAGAAACAGAAGGAAAACATGTTAGGAGCTGCCTTCAGAAGGTGGGTTTTCGCTGGGTTCTCATTCAACCCAGAACCCAGTGTGCAAGTGGGACTTTCAGGGTGTCCTCATTCAACCTAGAGCCCAGGTCCAGTGTATGAGTGGAACTTCCTCCATCACACAGGCCAGGTGTGGAACCCTGGGAACAGACTACCTAAAGAGAAATTTCAGGAAATCACACACCTGAAATCTCAGAAATAATAGCGTCTGAAGTAAAGAAACAACAGCAGAAAGGTATAGAGGAAATCAGATTAGAAATAATTTCTGAAGTAAAAAAAAAGAAAGAATAACTATATTGAAAGAAATACTAAGTGCTTCTAAAGAAGACACTGATAAAAATAGAGGAAAATAGAAAAATGATGGAATTCTTGAATGAGAAATATAGGAAAGAAATAGAATGCATGAAGCAGATTCAAAGTGATATATAGAAATTAAAACTTCAATCATAAGCTGACAAAACCATTTGAATGAAAGTTAAAATAGACTTCAGACCCTGAAGACACCATTGCAGCTAGTGAAAAGGTAAGAAAAGATCTCTTAAAAACAACTAGGATGCAGGAAAAATAATTCAACATCTTCAAGACAAAGAAAAGATGAATAATATATGACTAACAGGCGTCAATGAGAGAGGGAGTGAATAAAAATGATATAAAAAGAATATGGATGGAAGTAATAGCAGAAAACATCCCAAATATGGGGAAACAATCTGACATTCACGTAACTGAAGCATTTAGAACTCCAAATAATATCTACCCAATTAAAACCACACCCAGACATAATAGTCAAGATCCCAGAATTTCAGCACAGGAACAGTATACTAAAAGCCAGTAGAGAAAAGAAACAGATTACATTTAAAGAAAACTCATGAGAATAATGGCAGATTTCTCTTCACAAACCATAAAGAAGAGCATGGAGCAAAGTACTGTAAGTCTTGCAAGAAAACGAATTCCAACCCAGACTATAATGGAGAGAAGTGAAATACTTCCATGGCAAAGATCAACTAAGGAATTTCATGATGACAAAGCCAAGCCTACACAGACTACTAAAAGATATTCTAGAGAGGGATCAAAATGACCATAACTCCATGAATGAGAATGGAAAGAACCCACCCAATAGGGTAAACAAACACAGCAGAAATAGAGGTATATAAAACCAGTATTTCAAGTATTCTGTTGTATACAGGAGCAAAGTATTTCCATTGGCATGCTGTACAAATGGACTTCTGCTACACCCTTTGAGGCATGATTCTATCCGGGTCTACAGGGTTGATATCAAGGAAACAGCAGTAGTTCAGTCTACAAGTGACACTTGGTCACCAGTAAATGTGGACACTGTCCATGTCCACAACCCACTAGAACTTTGTGTGTTCTTCCTTTTCTTTTACACACACACACACACACACACACACACACACACACACACACACACACACAAAATGTGTACATTGCCCACCATAAGATTGATACTGTTTTGTAGAAATCTTCAATGACCTTTTAAGTGGGCTTATCTAATACATCTTACATTGTCCTGCTTAGCTACCATTTTGAGAGTTCTTTATTCTTTATCCAGGATCATGAAGCAACTTCTCTTGCCTTCTGGATTATGCTCTTTGTTATTTTCTATATGCCATGTGTGGTGTTATTAGAATATTTTGAGCTTGTATAACTGGAAAATATTTTACTTTTAGTTTTCGAAGGTATGTTTGCAAAGCATAAAATTCAATAAGGACAGATTTTTTTTCTTTCAGTCTTTTGAATTAATTAGTTTCTTACACACTTGCTCTTTTTTTCTGATATGGAATAAGATGCTATTTAATTTTGTTCTTGTTGGGTAATATTTTTTATGGATATGCTTTAATGATTTTTTCTTTACTATTAGTTTTAGACAATTTCATTTTTGTGTATCTTTATATGATTTTACTTGAATTTCTTGTGAAAAAGGTTCATTTTTCTTGGAAATAAATGTGGTGCTATAATTTCAACTAAATTCAGAAATTTTAAATCTTTAAAGATTTATTGCCTACCTTTTTCTACCTTGAGAATTCTAATTATATGAATATAAGTTTCTTAAATTTCGCATGTAACAGTGTGAACTGTTACATGAATGATCTGAAAATTCTTTCTTAATATTTATTTTGGACAATTTTTATTGTTATATTCATTTAAGTTTTTGAATAATTTATTTACAATGTGCAATCTATTATTAATCTCATGTAATGTATTCATTTCAGAGATATTTCCCTAAAATTCATTCTGTCTACATCTTACGTCTTTCAAATTTCAATATTTGCATATAATTTTTAATACAGCATATAATTATTTATTTTCAATAAAGTTAATGAGGAAGATTTCTGGACCTCATCAGGTTATGACTGCTGCTCTGATAAGAAACATATAAAAGTCCACTAGGCATCACTTCTCATGTGGAAGTATAAATTGCCACAACTGTTCTGACAATTAATTCAGTAATAGTACAGTTGAGATAGGTAGCTTCATATGAAGAGAGAATTGGGACACACAGCAAAACATTAGAATTGTGCAAACAAAGAGGAAAGACTGTGAAGACCTATGGAAAATGCCTCCATCTACAAGCCAAGGAGAAAGGTTTCTTCAAACCATGAGAGAAATAAATCCTGCCAAGACTTGGATCTTGGACTTCCAGCTTGCAGAACTATAAGAGAATAAATTAATTATGTTTAAAAAATTTTAATTAAGACGTTTTTGTGAGTACTGGGTATCAAACTGAGGAACTTATGCTTGCTAGGCAAATACTGCACCACTGAGATATGTGTTCAGCTCCAATTTATGATATTTAAGCCACTCAGTCTTTGGCACTTCATCATGGTGGTCTTAAGAAACTATCATAGCTCTATTTACATCAACTTAAAAAGTTCACCCTGAGGCCCTGTTATGTTTTTTCCATGAACACAAGGCAGATGTGCCAATGTACATCTACATAAGAAATGTGTGTAATAAAAAATCCAGAAGTAAAGGTCCCCTTACAAGGGGAAGAGAATGGGATTGAAGCAAAAGCTCAAGTAGATAGCAGTTTTTCAGAAGGGCCACAGATGGATGACAATAGCATATATTGATGTACCCAAACTCTAAAATAGGGTAAAGTAAAATAAAAATATTTTTCCCTGACAGAGGTAGAGCTGCTTTTCTGACCAGTGATAAAACCAGTTTTCAAAACCCAATACAATTAAAACTTTGATTGTGAGTAATTTGTTCTGTGAGTGTTCTGTCAATGAGCAAACATTCCTAAGTAAGGATGACTTGATAAACAAGTGAAGTCTTGCACTATGAGACGTAAGGGACACAGAACATCACACAATCACAACTGAGCCAATGGCTGTTATTTTCGTTCTCCATGGGATTGTGGCGGATCATCTCTCAACAGCAAGAGGTGATGAAGAAGATTTGATCTGTAGAGGAAGAGATGAAACAGGTGGAGGAATCCCTCTGTTCAAGTGAGATTAGGGAGATGTGCAATATGTGAGAAACACTGCAAAGTCTTCTAGAGAATCCACCCAAATCAGTGTGAACAATGAGTCTGTTTAATGAGTAATGTCAAACCGCTATGAAATCCTCAAAGGGAAGCACAAGTGTCATTGGATATGTTCCTGGTTAAAGTTTCTTGGAAAAAACAAGATTCCATTGAGCCCACAGACTATCAATATTCTGTAAATGACAATGAAATTTCAGGTCAGGGATTCTGGTACTTCTTGCTTTGCTTTTTTTGTTTTCTCCAGGATTTCATTTGCTATTCTACATCTCTTCTGTTTTCAGATGAATTTTAGGAACGTGTTTGCTAGTTCTGTGAGGTATACTAATGGTATTTTAATTGGGATTGCATTGAATCTGTATAACAATTTTCCAGAGCATAGCACTTGCACAGTGTTGGTTCATCCTATCCATTTTGTGAGATCCTCTTCAATTTATTTTCTTAGAGTTCTGTGATTTCTCACTGTATATATCTTTTAGTTCCTTTGTGAGATTAACTCCCAAGTACTTTATTATTTTTGAATTATTATTGCGAAAGGCATGGTTTCCCTAATTTCTCTCTGTTCATTCATTGTTTGTGCACAGAAATGCTATTAACTTTTGATTGCTGACTTTGTATCTTGCTACATTACTGAATTTGGTGATGAAATCTACATATCTTTTGGTTTACTTATTTAATAATGTTAATTTCACTTCTTATATTCCTTATTTAAATAATCCTTATTTCTTTTATTTGTTTCTGTTGTCTAATCACTGTGGCTAATGTTTCCAGGCCTATATTGAATAGGAGTGGTGACACTGGAGATATCCTTGACTTGTTATTACTATTTCTTAAAACTGTATTTTATTGAAGAACAAATAGCAATAAGACAGTTTCAAGATAAATTAACAGGACAGTTTCAATAAATTAATACATTGCAACATGTTTTCGTAATGTTTCAGTATCGTACAAGGTGTGTACATTATATTATAATTAGAGACATTATTATAGCAGATGTCTCTAATCAGTGAGCTAAGAGAGTGTAGCTGTTTACTTACCTTATTTTTTTTATATCTGAATTATATCACAGATTCAATAATTAATACTTTTTACCTTCTGAACAAGGAGATTATGGCGCCACAGAGGAAAGGGATTGAAGTTCTATAGTGTGCCTTGGGAGAGCCACGTGGAGAGAAAACTTTCTCTCAGGCTCTCACAGAGAGCAAACTAGTTAAGTATTGGCTGTGACTCATCCATGGATGACACAGACAAAGGATCTACAATAAGGTTCAGGACTATAAGACAAACCCTGAGGGGACTTCACTGACCTCATAAGAAACATAAAGTACATGTGTGGTATATAAGTCTTGCTCTATCTAGATCTTAACCATCCAGCAAAAAAGTATAAAAATGAAGTATACATCGTGGGACCATAATATTAAGCTGAGCTATAAATGGCTATGGTCGACAACTTCTTTGAATAACTCCCTATTGTTGTGGAATGCTGGACTGTGTTGGATTGTGGTGTCGAGTTCAAGCACCTAAGTTCGTTGAATGACAGTGGAGTGCTCATCTCTGACTGGTGTAGACAAAAGAAGGGATGTCGAAAGGAAGAATCATGATGTGTGTGTATAGACAGTAGAGTTGGGATAGATGACACTGTGCTTCTACATAATCCTATGAGAGGCAAAATTTGCACTAATGGTGGCTGGACAGGATATTATGTCGGCTTCTAGTACTATGGACAACCACTAGGAAAATAACAAGGTAGAAAGTATTATTGAATCTTTGATGTAATTCAGGTATAAAAAATAAGATACGCAAACAGCTACACTCTCTTTCTTTACTGATAAGAGTCATATGGTATAAAAATGTCTGTAAGTATAATATCATGTATGCACCTTCTATGATACCAAAACATTATGAAAACAGTTTGCAATGTATTAATTTATCAAATCCATCTTGTCAAAGTACCTTAAAACTGTCTCATTGATATTTGTACTTCCATAAAACAAAAATTAAAAAAAAAAACACTTTTACCTTGTTATTTTTCAGTGGTTGTCCATAGTACTAGAAGCCAACACAATACCCTGTTCAACCGCCGTTAGTGCAAATCTTGCTTCTCACAAAATTATGTAGAAGCACAGCATATTTATCCTAACTGTACTGTCCATACACACACCTCATGATTCTTCATTTCTATACCCCTTCCTTTGTGTACAATTGTCAAAGAAGGGCACTCCATTGTTATTCAACCAATTCAGGTGCCTGAACTAGATGACACAATCCAACACATTCCAGCATTCCACAATAATAATGAGTTATCTGAAGAAATTGTTGACTATAACCATTTACAGCTCAACTTATTATTATTGCCCCACATTTTATACCTCATTTTTATACTTTTCTGCTGGATGGTTAAGACCGAGATAAGTCAAGACCTATATACCAAAAGATGTAGCTTTTGTTTTTGATGAGATCAGTGAAGTCCCCTTAGGGTTTATCCTATAATCCTGTACCTTAATCTGTAGATCCTTTGTCTATGTCATCCATGTGGATGAGTCATGGCCAATGCTTGACCAGTTTGCTCTCTATGAGAGCCTGAGAGAAAGTTTTCTCTCCATGTGGCTCTCCCAAGGCACACTATAGAACTTTGATCTCTTTCCTCTGTGGCTCCATAATCTCCTTGATCACAAAATCTGGGGCACAACTGAGTTTCATGGTGTTACAGTATAGCTTCACTATGTCCTGAGTCTTCACTGACCTTGAAAAGGTAGGGCCAAAATATTGGCTGGCCTTGTGGCTCTTCTATGTTTTCAAATTTGATCTGTGAAATTAGGTTGTTAACTATCCAGAAGAAAAGGTGATTAGTACCCTGCAGCACATGCCACTCAGTTTGCCCTATCTGACTCAATTCTTTTTTGTTGTTGTACATTTCTATTTGTATTTCTTCTTTTGACTTTTTATACTACGGAGACTATACCATATTTGCAGATGTGTGTCTGGTTTATTTCACTTATGAGTTTCAAGTGGCATCCACTTCATGTAAACGCTTCAAGTTTATCATTCTTTATAGCTGAGTAACACTCCATTATATAGAAATACCACATCTTTTTCAACCATTCCTCATGTGATGGACATCTTGGTTGTTCCCAAGATCTTGCTATAAATTGTGCTGCTATAAACATAGGTACACATATATTACTATGATATAATGTTTTCAGTTCCTCTGGGAAAATTCCGAGTAAGGGGGTAGCTGGCTTGAATGGGATTTCCAGTCCTACTCTTTTGAGGAGTCTCCACACTTACTTCCACAATGGTTGTACCAGTCAACATTCCCACCAGCAGTGGAGAAGTGTTCCCTTTTCTCCATAACCTCTCCAACATTTATTGTTGGTTGATTTCCTTATGATAGCCATTCTTTCTGGAGTGAGATGGTATTCCAGTGTTGTTTTTATTTGCATTTCATGGATGACTAGCGATGTGGAGCATTTTTTCATATATTTATTCGCTTCTTTAACTTCGTCCTCTGAGAAGTGTGTATTCATCTCAGATGCCCATTCCTGAATTGGGTCTAAATTGAGGGCCCTGTTATATCTTCATTCCTTACATATTCTAGACAGTAGACCTTTGTCTGATGGCTTATTAGTTAGGAATTTTTCAAAACTTGTGGGTTGTCTTTTCACTATGTGGACAATTTCTTTTGACTTGCAGAAAGTCCTCAAGAAGAGTTGTTGCAGTTTTGATTTCCCGTGAAAATATATGTTTGTTTATGAGCTCTTTACTTAATGCTATGTCTTCAAGAGTTCCTCCTACTTTCGCTTCCAGGAGATTGAGTGATTCTGTTTTAATGTTTAGATCTTTAATCCATTTTGTCTTTAACTTAGTGCATGGTGATAGAGCTGGGTCAACTTTTAGTTTTTGGCATGTAGAAAGCTATGTTTTCCAGCACCATTTGTTAAAGAGGCTATCTTTCCTCCAGTAAGTTTGTTTTGATTCTTTGTCGAAGATATTACGGCTGAGTGTGATTGTAGATGCCTCTGCATCTTCTAACCTATTCCACTGATCATCAGGTATATTTTGTTGCCAATACCATGTTGATTTTATCACAGTGGCTTTGAAGTGTAGATTCAAGGCAGGAATTGTGATGCCTCTTGCCTTGTCTTTATTGGCCAAGAATGCCTTTGGCATTCTAGGTCTTTTCTGGTCCCACATAAATTTTAGGAACCATTTCTTCAGGTCTGGGAGGTACGTTGGTGGCAGTTTTATAGGGATTGTATTAAATCTGAACAACAATTTTAGGAGTATGTCCATCTTCACGATGTTGGTTCTTTTTATCCAGGAGCATGGAATATCTTTCCATTTTCTGAAATCCTCTATAATCTGTTTTCTTAGGGTGTTGTAATTTTCTTAATGTGTTGAAATGATCTTTGACTTCCTTGGTTAAGTGAATTCCAAGGTATTTAATTTTCCACGTTGCTATTGTAAAAGGTATTGTTTCTATAGTTTCCCTTTCAGTGTGGTTGTTATCTGTGTAGAGGAATGCTATTGACTTTTGAGTATTAACTTTGTATCCCGCTATGCTACTGAATTTCCATATCAGTTCTAGTAGTTTCTTGGTGGAATTTTTGGAGTCTTCCAAGTAAAGTATCACATCATTTGCAAATAGTAATAATTTAACTTTTGTTTACTTATTCTTATTCCTTTTATTTCTCCCTCTTTTCTAATGGCTGTTGCTAATCTTTCCAACACTATATTGAATAGGAGGTGTGCTAGAGGACATGCTTGTCTTGTACCAGATCTAAGAGTAAAAGATTTCAGTTTTTCCCCATTTTGGATTATATGAGCTTTTGGGTTGTCATAGATGGATTTTTATCAAGTTAAGATAGAGTCCATCTATTCCAATTTTCTGTAGGTCTTTGAACATGAATGAGTGTTCGACTTTGTCAAAGGCTTTCTCTGCATCAATTGAGATGATAATGTGGTTTTTAGATTTCAGTCTATTAATATAGTGTACTACATTTATAGATTTTCCAATATTGAACCATCCTTGCATCCCTGGGATGAATCCTAGTTGGTCATGGTGTATGATCTTCTTGATGATTTGTTGTATTCTGTTTGACAGGATTTTGTTGATTATTTTTGTGTCTATGTTCATGACAGAGATTAGCCTGTAGTTCTCCTTTTCCGTTGTGTCTTTCCCTGGTTTTGAAATCAGCATAATACTTACCTCCAGAAATGATTTTGGGTGGACTTCTTCCTTTTCAATTTCATTAAAGAGTTTGAGGAGTTTAGGGATTATATCTTTTATAAATTTCTTGTAGAATTCAGCTGTGAATCCATCAAGACCTGGACTTTTCTTTGTCGGTAGACTTTTTATTACGTTTTGTACTTCATTGGCTATTATTGGCTTATTGACAGTTATATCTTCTTGGTTCAGTTTTGGTAACTTGTATCTTTTGAGAAATCTGTCCATTTCTTCTGCATCTTTTATTCTGTAAGCATAAAAATTCTGAAAGTAGCTATTGACAATCTTTTGTATTTGCACTGGGTCTGTGGTGATTTCATACCTTTCTTTTCTTATTGCTTTTATTTGTATTCTTTCTTTCCTCTTTTTGATGAGGTTGGCTAGAGGCTTATCAACTTTATTTAGTGTTTCAAAGAACCAACTTTTTCATTTGTGGATTCTTTGAACTGTTTTCTTCATCTCAATTGAATTAATTTCTGTTCTAATCTTTACAATTTCTTCCTGTCTTTGTGATCTGAGTTTCATTTGCTCTTCTTTTTCTAGATATCAGAGGTGCAATATTAGGGTGTTTATTTGTTTCTGTTCTTTTTTCCTAATGTGTGAGTTCATATGTATGATTTCCCCTCTAAGAACTGCTTTCATCGCATCCCATAGATTATGGTAAATTGTGCTTGAATTTTCATTTTTATTGTAGATATTGTTGACTTTCTTGTTTAATTTTATCTGTGACCCATTGATTGCTGAGTAGGGTTTTGTTCAATTTCCATGTATTTAGAGGGTTTTTCTGGTTTTGTTTTGTCATTTATTTCCAGTTCCATTGCACTGTGGTTAGATAGTGTGCATAAGGTAATTTCTGTTGTCTTGTGTATAATTAAGTATGACTTCGGGGGTAGTATGTAATCTATTTTGGAAAATGACCTGTGTACAGTTGAAAAAAATGTGTATTCAGCTGTCATTGGGTGGAACTGTCCGTATACATCCACCAGGTCCTTTTGCTCCAAGCTCTGGTTCAGTTCTGCTACTTCTTTGCTAATTTTTTGTCTGCTTGATCTTTCTTTTTGGAATAAGGTGGTGTTAAGGTCTCCTTTTAAGATTTTGGCCTTAGATATTAGGTTTTCCATGTCCATTAAGTTTTGTCTTACATAGTTGGGTGCTCCTGTGTTTAGTGCATAGACATTTGTGGGTATTCCTCTTGCTCTTGATTTTTTTCTCAAACCAATTTATAGTGGCCTTCTTTGGATCCTTAGATCTTTCTTGGTTTCAAGCTGAGACTGTTTGAGTACAGAATTGCTATGCCTGCTTTTTTCTGAGGTGCTGGGGCATGTAGTATTGTTTTCTATGCTTTTACTTTGAGTCTATGAATGTTCTTTTAAGTGTGTTTTGTGTAAACAGCATATTGTTAGATTTTGTTTCCTAATCCATTATGCCAGTCTATTTCTCTTAATTGGTGAAATGAGTCCTTTCACATTGATGGTTATAATTGAAATGTGTTAATTTATGTTTGACATTGTATTTACCTGGTGTTGTTTACTCTTTTTTATTCTGTATTTAATTGTCTGTCCTGTTTAGTGGGTTCCTTCTGTTCTCATTGGTGGAATTTTGGTCATTGTTGTCTCTCTCTAGAACATCTTTCAGTAGCCTTTGTAGGGACGGCTTTGTCATCATGAAGTTCTTTAGTTGTTCTTTGTCATGGAAGTATTTCATTTCTCCATCAAACTTGATAGTTTTGCAGGGTAAAATAGTCTGGAATTTTTTCATGCAGGACTTGAAGAACTCTGCTCCATGCTCTCCTTGCCTTCATGGTTTATATAGAGAAGTTGGATGTAATTCTGATGGGTTTTCCTTTGAATGTGATCTGCTTCCCTCTAGCAGCTTTCAGTATGTTATTCTTGTGTTGGATTTCTGGGATCTTAACTATTATATGTCTAGGTGTGTTTTTACTTGGGTTCAAGTTATTTGGTGTTCTGTATGCTTCAGTTATCTGAACGTTGGATTGTTTCCTCGTATTTGGGAAGTTTTCTGCAATTATTTCTCCTCAAATTCTTTTTATGTCATTTGTATTGACTCCTTCATTCTCATTGATACCAATTATTCTCACATTCTTCATCCTTGAGTCATCTTGCAGGTGCCAATTTTTCTCACATTCTTCATCCTTGAGTCATCTTGCAGGTGATGGATTTTTTTCCCTGCATTCTCATTTTTAAGAAATTCTTTCTCACCTTTTCACTAGCTGCACCTGCCTCCTCAAATCTGAATCTCTTTTTTTTTTTTTTGCTTACATTCAAATGGTTTGTAGACTCATGATTCATATTTTTAGTTCTTCTATATCTCTTTGATTCTATTTCATTTCTTTCTGTGTTAATCATTCCAGGATTCCTTCATGTTTGTGATCACATCTATTTTTTTTTTAATCCATGTCTTCTTTAGAGGTAGCTATTAATTCTTTTTCTGTTGAATTTCTTCCGTATATTTTCCCACTTGTTTCTGTATTTTGGATGGTGTGATTTGAAAGAATTTGTTTTTGATTTTGGAAATTATTTCTGCTTTGAGTTCTTCTTGGCCTTTGTGCTGTTGTTTCTTTGCTTCTGACACTGTTAATTCATACGTTTCAGCTGGAATAGTGTTCTTATCACTTGTTTTGAGTGACCATTGGGTTTCCCCCAAATGTTTCTGGATTTGATTCTTTATTTCAGATGCTATGCATTCAAATATTTCTTTATTTCAGGCATTAATTCTGGTCTGAGTTCCTCTATACCTTTCTGCTGTTGTTCCTTTGCTTCCATATCTGTTAATTCATTCATTTCAGCTGAGCTAGTGTCCTTTGCACTTATTGGTGGATTCGAGACCTGAGATTGCATTTTTTTTTCTTGTCTTTTTCATTTTGTATAGCACTGACCTCTGACCTTTGGTGTAGAGCTTTGGTGCAGCTATAGCCTTAGCCTGTAGTGAGATTCGGGTGTCAGTCTGTTAACGTTGAGAGTATCCAGTTATGCCTGGCCTAGGTCTAACTGTTGTGTTCAGTTCCTTTTTTCTGTAGCTCCTGAGATTCCCCTCTGTTGGGTCCTTTGATAGGGGGAGCACTGGGGGTTCAGAAGCTTTCCCTCACACTCACCAGGCCGGGCGGGGGTGGATCAAGTGCCAGGAGAGTCACCAAAAATTCTCGCTCCTGTGGTGGGCTTAGGGGCAGTGGCTCCGGGGAGTTGCCACGTAGGTCTGGGGTGTCTCAGGCAGGTTTCTGGCTAGGATGGCTTGGTGACTGAGGCTCTGCATGGTGCAGAGTGCTCAGGGAGAAGCCAAAGGCTCTCGGTCAGACTCACCACACTCACCGAACTTTGATGCCCAGGGAGTCAGGGTAATTCCCACTTGCTCTGTGCATTTGCTGGCAAGTGGGCCCTGAGGTCTCTGGCCCCTTAGAGGGCTTAAGGGAGGGGATCTGGGTAGCATGCGCAGGAAGGAGCCAAAGGCTCTCCCACAAACTCACCACCCACTCACTTATCTGGTAAGCCTGGTGAGTCTTACAAATTCCTACTCACTCGGAGGGCTTGGGGCAGGATCCAGGAGGCCACTGGAGTCAGCACTGCTGTATCAGGCAGGTTGCTTTGGCTAGGCGGGAGTGGGGTAGGAACTAGGACGCTGCCGGAGTGGGCCTCGCTATCTCAGGCTGGTCACTCTGGCTAGGCAGGCATGGGGCGGGATCGAGGAAGATGGTGGAGTGGGCCCTGCTGTTTCAGGATGGTCGCTCTGGCTAGCTTGTTATTGATTTTAAAGTGAATGATTTTAGTTTTTTTTTTTTACATTTAGTATGATGTTAGTCAAACTATTTGTAGTATTTGTCATAGAGGGTGTTTTTTTCAGATTGAAATAAAGAACCTGATTTTTTTGCATGGTATTTTTCAGCAATTAATGCATTGATGACACTTTAATGGATCCTACTTTGTTGTAATGTATATGTTCTTGATGCTTTGCTGCATTATGTTTTTTAGCATTTATTGAGGATTTTTGTATGTATGTTCATTAGAAAGATCGTCCTGTAGTTCTCATTTTTAGTTGTGTGTTTCTCTGGTTTTTGTATCAGAATAATCTTTGCCTCCCAGAATGAGTTTGTGAGAATTACTTTCCTTTAAATTTCATTGAAGAATTTGATGAGAGTTGACATGAAATCTCTAAATTTGTTGTAGAATTTGGCAGTGATTCCACCAGGACCTGGGCTTTTCTTTGTTGGTAAGTTTTTTTTTTTTTTTTAAATTACATTTTTAGTTTCATTGACTGATATTGGGTTATTCAGAATTTTTATATCTTCTTGATTCAGCTTTGGTAACTCATATGTATCTAGGAATCTGTCCATTGTTGTTGTGTTTTCTACCCTGTGAAGATTTTGGAAGTGGGTATTGATGATTTTCTGAATTTCTGTATTTCTGCCATGATTTTGTTTTTTCTATTCATTATTGTATTAATTTCAATTTTTCTTTAATGTTTTTATAAGGTTGGCTAGGTGTTTATTAATGTATTTATTCTTTCAGATAACCAGCTCTTCAATTTATTAATTCTTTGTATGTTTTCCATCTTCATTGCATTCATTTCTGGTCTTTGTAATTTCTTACCTTCTTTGAGCTTTGGGCTTGACTTGCTTTTCTTTTTCTAGGAGTTTGAGGTGCAGTATAAGGTTGCTTATTTGGGCTTATTCTGTTTTCCTGATGGGAGAATTAAACACTACCATTGACTAGGTTCTGATAGCATTTAATCTTCTATGTGAAGATATAATTTCTCCGAATAATAGGGAAGGAAAATGAAGCAAAGAGATTTTAAATAAACTTCCCACAGGAACATGGTAAGGAAGAGGCTGAGCAGAGGGCTGAACTCCAGTCTTTCTACCTTCAGACGACATGCTGGTGGCTCCACTCACCCATCACATCTTTACACCTGTTCAATTCTTGGCTCAACTCCCCTTAATTCATAGCTGCTGGTCTTGTTTCTCAGTAAGTTCTCAGAACAGAGAAGACTGGCACATCCAACTTGCTTCTGCCTCTCATTGAGGTGCCAAGGATGCATCCACAAGGCCTCTGAAAGTCAAGGAGGCTGGGAGCAAAAGAATATGGGCAATAGTGTGCAGAAAGAGGGATTGGCTCAAGCCATATGTTCATCAGTTGTGGGGACTTTATATATGGGTGACGTATTCCAAAATTAATCGCTAGTAAGAGCTGATTGTTAAGTGTAGGAAAATTTAATAAACAGGTTTGGGTGACTTGGAAACAGCCATGGTTTTACACCATAAAAATATGCAAATGTGTTGAATCTGGGTTGATGTTTTGGAGAGGTCATTTATCGGAGTATTTTGACTGATATTGGGTTATTTTGTCCCAGTAATGAGTAAAAAATAACTAGTAGATGTCGTAGTTATTTTTTACTCATTACTGGGACAAAATACCTGACACCCAAAATTAAGGAAGGAAAGGTTTATTTAGTTCACAGTTTGTGGAGGTTTTAGTCTATGCGTGGATGGATTCCAGGCAGAGTGGCACATGGCAGAATAACAATTCATGGCAGCAAAAACCAGTAAAGAGCAAAGGGAAGGGCAGCAACTACAGCTTTTGGCTAGCCTTTTCCCCCTCCTTATATTATAAATAAACTACCACGGCTGGCCAAATAGCTCAGTGGATTAAAGCGCCTGCAAGTAGGTTCAGGGACCTGGGGTTTGATCTGCAAGCCTTCCCTGCTGGCCTCACCCCCGGGGCACGTTGAGCCAGTGACTGAGACTGGGTATGGTGGTGTGCACCTGTAACCATAGCTCTTGGGAGGGTCTAAACAGGTGGATCATTATGAGTGCAATCTAGTAGTGAGACCTTGAACATCCTGTAGATCCTTCCCTAAAATACAAAAAAAAGGGGCTACCTTGAGGTTGGGGATGTAGAACTCACACAATGTCCATGCCCCCCTCTTGCACAGAATGAGGATATTTACAAACTAAGAATCTTGGCTCTCTGCTGAGTCACTTAATTAAATTTCTAAACTTCTCAAGTTGACACACTGTATGAAGCAGTACAGTAGACTATACATTGGTTATAAAATACATGTCCACAAAATACCGAACAATAGAATGTCATAGAATAAGATGACCTACATTAGGAAAAAAAGAAAGATAGAACAACACTTCTTAAGTAAAGAACAATGAGGGCCAGCTGGTTGCTCAAAGGTCTAAACACCTGCTTGGCAAGTACAAGATTCTAAGTTTGATCTCAGGTACTGCATATTATACCAGTCGTGCACCAAGCTGGCTGGTAGTGGTGGCACACATCTCTAATCCCAGCATTGGGAAGCCTGAGACAGGAGGATCATTACAAGTCTAAGCTGCATAGCGAGACTCTGTACCAAATAAATAAATAAACAAACAAATAATAAAAAAACAGTGAACTTTTATTTTACTTGAACTTTGAATTTTTTAGTTTTAAAAAGAAATAGTAATACCTAACTCAGTGAGATAGTATAAAGAATAAGAAGCATTCATGGAAGAATTAAGGATTGTGTGCAAAATAGGTGCTTGAAAAGTGTTAGACACAAGAGAAAAACCCAACTGATAGGCTCATTCATAGATCTTTCAGAAAGTACAAATGCAGATTATATTTACAAATAGTACATGTCAGATATATTTTTCCTCCAATAAACTTTTGAGATAGGCACTATCATTGGTCACTGTTTTAAGGGTGATGAAAGTTGCAAGGCTGTATTTGACTGAATCTTGCATCTGGTAGATTTCAGAGCTGTCCCCTTTAACTGTCACTACTGGCATGCTAAGTGGCAATGATGCACACAATAAAAGTGATAGCATATTGTATGTGTGCCTGCCTTATGCAATCGGATGTGAGGTCATCTGGAAAATAGCATCCTCTGTATCAATCAATGTGCCCAAGGGGCTGCCTGAGATCTTTACCAGAAAGTGTGCCATAAATTGTGGTTGTGTTCTGTGGCATGTGGTCACTTTCTTCAATTCCATGGGGATTAGAGTCTTCCTGGAAGAGATTCTTATGTTCTTTACTAAACCAGCTCAATGTCTAATTCTTCTTGCAAGAGCCTGTTACAGGCCATTGATATGGCACTGATAACTGTTTGTCACTCTGCAACTCCTCTGCCATTCCTGAGCCCAGCCAGTTTATTTAAAGAACACAGAGTGAGATCACTCATTTCATCTCACTCTCCACACTGAATCCATTATGTGGTATCTGGGCCATTAGAAGATCTCTTTCTCCCCCTCTATTCACACTACATTTGAATTGTGGATGAAGACATTTTTTTTCTCCTCTGTTGTCTTCTCTTCTGTCTGATGTCCAGCAGAGCAGAGGTAATGAAAGAAGCTTCTTCATTCTATTTCATGGACAAGAAACCTAAAAAAAAAATTTTTTTTGTACTTACTTTGTTTACTCCAAAGCTATAATAATTCCTATTAGAAGAAAAAAATATCCCTTTCACCTCCCTCTTTTCCTCCCTCCTTCTCTCCTTATCTCATCCATTTCCTCCCTCCCTCCCTGCCTCCCTTCTTCTCTTCCCCCTGGTTTTCTTCCTCCCTTCCTTCCATCCTTTCTCATACTTTTCTAAAATGACTAAGGTAGCAAGAAGTTCTTGGAATCCAGTGTCTGACAAGCAAACACCTGTGGAAAGTCACTGAAGTAGCTTTCTGTTTCTAAAGGAAATGAAAACATAATCTGCTTCTGTAGCAGGGTGTATCAGAATGAGAGGAAATCTGAAGTCTCTACTGGAAGTTTAGCTTTGAAATATTTTGTATTATCCCCTCTAATTACTGAAGACTGTTCCAGATCACTCTTCAGATTTAGAAAACCCAGGGCATTGAGGGCTTTCTTTATTTTTTCTGCACTGTGTGTGTGTGTGTGTTACACACTTAATCTCTGAAAACTGATTTAGAATGATTGAGAAGTGTGTGTAGAACTAAGGTGTTTCTAATCAGAGCCACACTTTTTTGTGTTTAAGAAATCTTGAAGGGCAAGCACAAGGTCCTGAGTTCAATCCCCAGTACTGAAAAAGTCTTGAAGGAACCAAAAGAAAGCCAGGAAAAATGCTCATTATTCAAATTAGAGGAGGGCAGACCCTGAAACTCCCTCACTGTAGGAGGGCAAATGAAAGCTTTGAGATAGATTAAGCATGTGGTTGGAAGAGCGATGTGGGGTAGTATTTGTCACCCTTCATGAATGCTGCCATGTTTCTTTCTTCCAAAGCTTGCTTTGTTCTTGATACGACTTGTTTTGCAAAGAGAGTCCATGATACTTGGGGGAATAACTCATATTTTGACTCTTTCTTGATACAGGAGGAGGTTTTGCTATAATTAATGCTGGTCTGAGCATCTGGGAGCTAAATAACTAGTCTAGGTTTTGGTTTTGTTTACTGTGAAAATCCAAGAAAATTCCTTACCTCGTGAACCTCAGTCTCTCTATTTTGGAAACAGTATTTACTTATAGACGTAGAATGAAAAGATGCCTGAAAACTCCTTTGTACAAGTAGCAGGTAAGTTGTTTATCATATAATTGTTTTAAGTTATCTTTTAAACATTTAAGCTACATTCATTTAAAATTTCTTACTCAAATATTTTTTTTTTGTTGTTGCTTTTTAAAAATATATTTGGTACAGGGTCCACAGGGTCTACAGGGTCTATAGAATCTCACTATATAGATGAGACTCACAGTGATTCTCCTGTTTTCAGCCCCACAAGCACTGGAATCACAGGTGTGCTCTACCATGTTCAGTCCGAATCATAATCTCAGTGTGCCCCCGGGGTTCAAACCCCAGCCACTGTGCTTTGCCTAAGAAGGTGCTTTAGTCTGTTGAGTTATCTGAATGGCCCACAAATGTCTTTTCTTACAATATTTTCATAGCCTGGCAAGTCAGGGATTAAGTAATACTCATTTCATGTCTTTATTCTAGCTGGAAACATGTGGCCTTGCAATTTATCTGTTTTCTTGTCTGTTGTTCCTAGTACATGAAGTACTCTTGACCAAAGGAGATGTGTTGAATATTGGTCATCTTGGTAATGACTAACAAGCACCTCATGACTGTATCTATGTATTCATCAGGTATTTATAAAGTGCCAGATACTGTGCAAAGGACTAGGCTTAAGATGCTCATATCTGCTATATCCAAGAAAGTCACTGTTAAAGGAGAAACATCAATAAAGAGCCAGATAAATTTTGTGCAGTCAAAGAGTTTAGATATTAATTTTAAATTCAGAAGAGGTACTAGAAAGCTTCCTGGAGGAGGATGTATCTCAATGAATACATGGGTATGTATGAGAATTGGGTGGTGTTGCTTTTTGTTTCCTCCAAATGACCAAGGGACATAGATGTGGGTAGTTTATTTGGAAGACACTCCCAAGAAGCAATATTAAGAGAGTGGGAGGAGTGAGAGAAGGAAGTAGGGAAATCCAGGAAAGGGTGCGTTATTGAACTGGATGCTGCTGTGGGCAAATGAAATGCAGAGCATCATTTAGATTTTCCCTTTGATGTGGGAAAGACTGGGGCATTTACCTATTGACCATCTCCTGAGTTGGACGAGGAGTGAGTTCTGGAGCACCTCTGGCTCTGTACAACAGCTGAGTAGGTTGTGTTGGCTTCAGAATCAATGCAAGGCATAATGTGGGGAAATGTGTGTGGGAGGTGGGAACTATCCAGCAGAACCTTGGCTGAAGACACATCCAAAGTGTTGGTGGGCCATACAAGAGCCTTAGCCATCCCTCCAGTGGAGTTAAAAAACAAAAATGCTTTTCCCTGAAACTCCAGGGTCGACTTGCAGACTTCTTAAGAACTATGCAAACTGCTTCATAAATTCCTGCAAGCTTCCACAGCTATATTCTCTTACTTCTGTAAGTATGCAGGAATTGTAGTTGGAAAATAAACACTAATTTGAAAAAAAATGTAATATACTCATTGGGAGGTTGGTTTGACTTAAAAAGTTCCAGAATAAATTGCAGTACTTTGTGAAAATGAAACATGTTTTATAGTGACTCAAAGCCTGATTTATCTCTTTTTAATTCTTTTTACTTTTTTTTAAAAGAGAGTACAATGTAGTATGAAAACAAAAAATTACAAGTGAAACAATAATCCACTTAAAATAATACGAATTTCACAGTATTTGTTGTAATACATAGTGTTTTCTTCTACATAGTTGTTCATATTACCAGATATATGCCTGTAAAATTGGAAGAAGACAGAGAAAAGAAAGAAATATATAAGAATTTTTCCAGAAGAACTGAAACCATCATACTGCAAGAACATATATGCATCCATGTTTATAGCAACACAATTTGTCAAGCTAAGTATTGGAAACAACCCAGATGCTTATCAACTGAGGAATGGCTAAAAAAGATGTGGCAGTTTTACACAATCATTCAGCTGATTCATCTCTTACCTTTGCCATGTCTTGGCAAATCATTAATCCCCTAAAGAAGCAGCTGATACTGCTTCCTGAAAAACTAAGGACTCTTATTAGCAAGAGAAGAGAAAAAAGGAAAGAGAGAAGATAGAGCACTTTCCAATTCCCCTCACTGTGTTTAATATTTGAATGGTAATTTGGCAGCCACAGTTTGCTCTTGTGGAAGAAGCAGGGAGAAAACTTGCCTCTGAAGATTTTAACGGTTAGATAATCTTTAGCTCCCCACACACTTATCCCTGAAAGAATAGCTAACATTCGCTACTTTCAAGATTTATAAAGTTCTCCAAAAGGCAACCTTTTCTTTTTCAAACAACTGTACTCAAAAGGATCATGATTCTTTTGTGTGGTGAAAGATGCTTGAACTATGGAGACTCCTCAAAAGAATAGGACTAGAAATCCCATTCAAGCCAGCTATCCCCCTACTGGGAATTTTCCCAAAGGATTTGGATACATTGTATCATAGA
>PVKA01037364.1:0-21053 GCA_004027165.1 Ctenomys sociabilis | reverse complement strand
CTAGGTCTTAACCATCCAGCAGAAAAGTATAAAAGTATAAAAATGAAGTATACATCGTGAGCCCATAATATTAAGCTGAGCTGTAAATGGATATGGTCGACAATTTCTTTGAATAACTCCCTATGGTTGCAGAATGCTGGACTGTGTTGGATTGTGGTGTCGAGTTCAAGCACCTAAAGTAGTTGAATGTCAATGGAGTATCCCTGGTTATTTTTGTTTTAAAAATGTATTTGAGATTACTTAATTTCAAACTTAGGTTCTGACTTAAAATGTGAAACAGAGGTAGTATTTGAATAGAAAAATAATAAATAAAAGGTACCCTGTGAAAAGGTACAGAATTGATGATATTTTAGTTGCCCCTCTTAAGGATTTAATATGAACTTGGTATCAATTTTAAATTATTGCATGATGTTATTTTGTCACTTATTGAACACACAGTGATAATAATAACAACTTCAAAATTTTTTCAAAACATATACACTCCCTAGCTGCTTGAGGTATGGTAAAATGAGATTCCAACTCTTACATTTTTTAGAACTTATATCAGATTTCATAAAAGCTCTTGCTATTCTCTGGACAGTTACCAGAGGTCGAACAAGAATTTTCAAGGAGTCTAGGTAAGGCCTGACCATGGAGGTGTAGAACTCTGCTGGGAAAGGCCTGTTCTTGATACATGTGTGTCCTGTCAGAGACCTCTGTTTGTTACCATGGTCTGATGCTTCTACTCGGCTCATCCTGCTTTCTTCCCACTTTCTTCAATTAGTTTCTCTCCATAAACCATGGGTTATAAAACCTCAATAGGAGAATTTAACCCCAGGGATTTTTTAATCCTATTCCATGTTTGTATTGACACACTAATTTAACTAATATTTTGTATGAGGACATTCATAGTTTCTAAACACTAAAATAACTGAAAATACACTTAAGTTTTAAAAATTAGGGGAAAACACCTATCCCTAAACCTATTTTAGTTAAAAACTCAAAACATCCACTTAAATAACCCTCCTGGAATGGAGGAACCAACTTTCTATAATATAAGAATCTAATTGGGTGAAGCTGTTCATCTTTATTCCAAACTACTTTTGCACAGGGAAGGTACAGATGTAAGAGAAGCTTTAGCAATGTGATGCTTCTTGAAATTACAGAATCAAATCTTTAATGGATGATTTGTAGAAATAAATGACTAACATTCATTAAAAGTAACGGAAAAGTTTTGACAGACAACAACAGGAGCATGAGGCTTTAACTCTATCTACTTGTAATGTTTTCCGCTAGCAATGACAGATACATATGACCAAGACTTTTCCTGTAAATCACGACTGCTGCTGCGTGTGATAGTGTACACCAATAATCCCAGCTACATAGGAGACCAAAGTAGGAAGACTGAGAGTTGGAAAGAAGTCAGTGATACATACAGATGTGTGTGTGTGTGTGTGTGTGTGTGTGCGCGTGCGTGCGTGTGCGCACGTGCGTGTGTGTGTGTTTTAGGACTGAAAATGTAGCTCAGTTACGGAGTCCTTGCCAAACATATTCGAGGCTCTGGATTCCATTAAAGTATCACAGAACAATTAAAGCAAAATAAACGTATGATTCTAGGGTTTGTGTCATTATTCTTTCTTCATTTTTGTTCATATTGCAGATCCCCAGTGTCATGACTGACTACATCCCTGGTTTCCTTCCAATTAATCTTTCTCATGTTTCGTGTCACTACTATTGGTTGCATGTAGTCCAGAAACCACATTGTGTACAGATTTTTAAAATTTAGGTATTTGGCATAGGGTCTCACTACACAACTCAGACTCAGCGATCCTCCTGTTTTCAGCCTTCCCAGCAGTGGGATTACACATGTGCGCTACCACGCCGGGACCCAGTGGCCAGTTCAGCAAACTCAGAGGCAGGGCCAGCATGCTCCGTGGTACCAGGAATCTGCGCTCACCTAATCAGGTGCTTAGCTCACTGAGCTAACTTCTTGTTTTGTTTTTCTAACCCTAACCATAACCCTATCTCTAGCCCTAATCCTTATCTTAACCCTAAACATAACCCTAACTATCACCACTGAACTATCTTGCCAACCCCATGTGGATTTGAACATGAAGTACATTACTTATCATCAAAGATGAATGATTATATTCAGTTAAAAACTCTCCATTGTCTCATTTATATAAAAAGTAGGATTTACTTGTAAATCTTTAATCCCTATCCAGCTTTGTTTCAATAGTTGTTGTAGTCTGAGGTGCTTATCAGTGAGATAGGAAATATCATTAAGCACTCAAAAAATGAAGTTCTTAAGCACAAAGAACTATCATCCCACATTATAGATTTCAAAGACTTTATAAGAAATGACAGCTGAAGCACAGCATCATACCTAGGACATTCAGAAAGCCCAGAAAAGAATGACGACAATCTCTGTCCTTAACAAATAAGATTTTTCAAAAACCAGGACAGAACAATTCAGAAAGTGCTACTTTTTAAAAAATTAGTAGCAGATACTCAAATCAAACTTGGCACAGGCAACAGATATAGCAATCGTGAGAGTCTAGAAAATATGAGCTTTAGCCTAGAGATCTGAGGTATTTAATCCTGTTAGTAATCTGTAACTAATATGGTGATGTGCAAGTTTCCTTAATCCTATTTGGAGATTTAAATCCTATGAATCACAAGGCTTTTTACTTTGCTTATTTACATTTTTTAAAAACATTGGAAATGTGTGGTATAAAGTCTACTCTTACTAGCAGGTCCTTTAATCTCCAATCTACATTTTTGGTGCTTCCAGCTTTACAGGAATGAGTCTTTTGTTTTAGGCGCTGCAGTGCTAAATGGAGTGTGAGGTCTGTCAGTCGTCATTTTCCTTTCTCACTTTACTGTGCAGAGTAAATTGCATGTGAAGCAACCGTCTCTCCATTACAGAGCAGCTTTATTGCAATAGAAATCTTACATATCCCTCTGTCTTTCTCCTTCCTCAGAGATTGAGTGCTGTGTCATTCTAGGCTACAGCAACTTCTACCTTGTGTTTTTGAAGTGGGGTTTCTCGGGTATTTAATTGATTTATGATGAGGACTTCTTACTTGAGAATATGCATCTGCTGCAACATGAGCTTTGCTCTTCTTGCACCCCTGATGCTGCTGCTTTTACACCCCCGGGGCTTCCAAGGACCCAATCATTGCTTCTGCGAAATGCTCTTCTCTTTGCCATTCTGTAGATTTCAGTTATTACTGGTTTTAAGAAACCTTTGGTAATTTAGCAACAGTACAAAGATTCTTTTTTGTGGCACATCTTTGTATGTTTCTCAAGTGTACTTCCTGTGATCTCTTTTCACCCATTGTCCCTTGCTTTTTGTACTCAGCTATGATTGAATTTCAAAAATTCTCCTCTTATGTTAGTCATATTTTCATTCTGTCCTTTAGAGAGGATGAAATGCAGTAACTCAATGATTCTTTACTTCATTTTATTTTCTGGCTCACGATAGTTTTCCTTCTCTTTTCTGTGAAATTAGAACTTTATTTTCTTAGCCAACTGTTTAAGGTTTAATCTATTTTTTCTTTATGTTCCCCAACTTTAGTTTCTATTATTTTCTGTAGTTCTGTACTATATGCAAGATATTGTTTCTAGGGTCAAAACAATAAGTACATCACCTTCTAAAAAATAAATATGTCACCTTGTAACTGATATAATGTGATGTAAATATTGTTGTTATATTATCAAGACACTATCATCTTCATTTGTTCTTCCATTCTTTCCCTGTAAGCCTTGGAAATCTTTTTATTATGCATAAGGTCAACATTAGTAATTGGCTTTCAATATACAAGTTTTAGTAGATACAAACTTTCAGGATATCAGTACAGGTGTAGCTCCTCTTAAATGTTCTTTTTATGGATCATTATTATAGCCTACTTATAAGAAGCTTACTGGAAATGATTGTCACTAATTTTCTGAAATCTAAAGTCTCTGAAAAAAATTCAGTTTGACTCTTCTTCTCTATTCTCAGTCATTGGCTGGACATACTCAAGAATTAATCACGGTGAGTAACTCAATAAAAGCAAAACTCACTTTTTCAAGTATCAATTTCTGACATGCATATTAGCATTGCTATTTTATGAAAACTTGAAATTAATACATAATGGTTTAATTTACATGAGTACATATTCATTTCAGAGCAATCAACATTTTGTCTAGTCTTTGGTTTTAACTCAATGTATCTGCATTTGAAAAGGTATTTTCTGAGGGCAATTATTTTAATATTTCAAATATTTATGTATAATAAATTCTATTCATTTACCACATATGATTTATATTTTGTTTTATATATTTATTGCTTTCATTCAGAATATATCTAGTGTGGGAAAAAAGGTCAAGGTTACACTTTTAGGTTTTTGTGAATACTTTAGCATTATCTCTTCTAAATGCCTGAAAACAGTCAAAACCCTGAGATAGGTTCAAATAAGTTATATGTTGAGCTCTCTGTGGTTTTAGAGTTGGGATGAATTCCATTTGTCACGGCACATAGAGGAAATTTTTTTTTTCCCTCAAAGGAAGTTTTTATTCTTTTCCACTGAAATCTAAGAACAGCTCCAACATTGTTTAGGTGCTTAGTTTAATCAGACTAGTACAAATTGGCACAAACCAAGAAACTATAAAAAATAGGGACTTATTACTCTAATTTTCTAGAGCATAAGAAACTGAAGTCATCACAGATTAGGTGTTTGAAGAGGATTTTTTTTGTTTCATTGATAGAAAGAGATGAAGACTTGGAAATCTTTTTATTATGCATAAAGTCAACATTAGTAATTGGTTTTCAATATACAACTTTCAGTAGATCCAAAATTTCAGGATATGAGGCTAAATGCTTCTCCCCTAACACTTTTCTTTCCTCCCTTTTCCTCTATCTCCCCACTACTTCTCAATTTTTTTAGTCAAAACAATTACTGTACAATAAAAAATTTCATTTTTGACAGCCTGGGCTAATTAGACAGAATCTCTAAAGTTTTATGGCTGTTTGTCATTCTTTAATGACTGTACTTCATATTCTATCGTCATGATAAGTTTGTCTCACAGTTCCTTTTTTGTGTGATGCTAATGTGTAAAGGAATCCATACTTTGGTCAACTTTATGTTTCCTGTTCCTTTGCTTTCCATCAAATTGTGTTTTGAAAGCAGGTGAATGTCCTTTGGTATACATGTAATTAGATATCAATATTTGTATTCACTAATTCTCAGACTTGGTTGAGGAAGTTTAGTCCATATTATATTGAATATAGTTGTTGCTTAAGAATGACTCCTATTTGTCATTTGCTATGAGCTTTGTGCATGTCTTAGAGAAGTTCTTTTTCTAGTCACACATTATTTTGTATAAAATAGATGCTGCCTACCATGCTAATACATTTCCTTTGTTCCTTATGTTACTTTATAATTACAGTAATTATTTTGTGGCTTTCCTAATTAATAATGTTTATTAGACTATTAGAAATAACATGTGTGCCTTAAGAAAAGGCTGATTTGTGTGCAGCATTGGGTTATTCAGCACATTTTCCTGTGAATATTCTGCTCCTCTGATTTCACCCTTTGGTGAGTGTCACAGCTGAAATGTGAAATGTCTCCACAAAGACTTTGCTGACATCATGGTTGCCTGGTAATGAGCTTTGGACTGTGAGTTTATCACAAGCATGTAAACCTTATCAATGCAGTAACACTGGGATGATTTTGAAATACAATGACTTGGTAGCACATGGACCCTTTTAGTGGAAATTGGTCACTGCAGTTGTAACCCAGAGAGCACACTTTATCCTCAGACGGGTCTGTTCTCTTTTTTTGCTTTTTTAGTAGCTCAGGGGTAAGAAGTATTCTTTACTGTGTACTTCTGCAACAAGATGTGGCCTCACACAATCCCAAAATAACACAAACAAGTTCCCATGGATCGACATCTCTGAAATTTTATACTAGAATAGGTCCTTCCTCCTTTGTAGTGCATTTCTAAAATATTTTGCTATAGCAGTGGAGAGTTGACTAATACAGGAAACATCTAATACCTAAAAGCAGGGTCCTATCTGTTACTACAAGAGGCAATGAGGACCTAGAGCTGTAGGAACTTTTTTTGCAGAGTTTGGAAATATTTTGAGAGTCAAGATTCAGAAAACTTAAAGGCATTGTAAATTAATCAGTGGCTGATTCTGCTGAGAGGAGCCCAGAAACTGTAAAGAACAAAGAAGGAGGGGCTGGGGAGATGGCTCAGTAGAGTAAGTGCTTCCCTGGCAAGCATAAGGGCCTGAGTTCAATACACATTTCCGAACACAAAACAATAATAATAATAATAATAATAATAATAATAATAATAATAATAAGGCAGAAGGAAAGACTGCGCTCAAGATCCTGATGCATGCATGTTACTCATGGTCTGAGAACTTATGAGGCTGAGTTAGTGCTGACAGGATAAGGAATCAGGTGGAGGAAATTTGAAGGCAGGGCAGCACTCAGGCTCTGGTATGAGCATGGCTGGCAGCATTTAGTCTGATTCACAGTGAGTATCATGAAGACAAGGCAGCATGAAAAGATCTGAAAAGCAGCGTAGCGGCCATAAAGTGTGCGTGTATAAGGACACTTGTGTGCCACAGAACAAGTGGCTGCTTGGTTAGATCAGATTTTTAAGAAAGAAGTTACAGACTTTGCATTAGAATGATGGGAAACATGGCTTCCAGATATGTTCGGAACTGGTCAAAACCCGCCTATATGTTTAACACAGCGAGCATTCACATAAGATTTAAGTTTTTTCAGTTCAATATATATTCTCTAACTATTGTCTTTTCAGTTTTCTACCTGTGCACTAATCATTTCTCTTTTAAAGAACAATTAAACTACCCACCAGGGAGAACTTTGTTTACAATTTTTGTCTAGTAAGTTCCCAAAAATACTGAAACTCAAATCTGTATCTGTCCACTTGTGCGTGGTGCATACATATCAGGAGAAGTTATACAAAAACAAAGTGCAAGTTTTCTCTTTGTTTTTCAGTTATTCTAAGAAATACAATAAGAGGCTGTATATATTGTATAGGAGAAAAAATGCAATATTATGAAAGTACAAACAAGAACCTCTGGGGATACTTATTAAGGGCTTATTGAGCTGCTGTGTACCTCCCACTTTGTGGGTCAATTAGGCAGAAAATAGCACATTTCTGTAGACACCTCAGGTGGCTTGATAAGTTTGTGGGTGTTCAGTATCTGCTAATAACCAGTGACAATTGTACCATAATCAAAAACAAAAATGGCAAAAATCTTAGTACTATTTCTCATGAGTCTTGCTGCAGTATTGCAAATGTTGACATTTAGATTCCTTTATAGGGATCCTCTAAGCACCATCTATACAAACACTGACATTTCTAGCACCACTGGGTTTGCAGATCAGAAGGTCTATGCTTTTAACAATTTTCTGGGTTTTATTGGTGTATTTTTGCAATACGGTATGATTACAATCATCCTGGGCAATTGGTACATATGCATATATTGAATGATGCATATTTTCACTTCTTGTTTGACATAGCCTGTCTGACAGATCAGAACAGTTACAAAATGTTCTCATGTTCTGGCCATAACTCAAAATTATCAGTTTTTAAAATTGCTCAATGAATCAACCAGAGTAGTATACTATAGAAGAAAAATATATTGCCTTCCAAAACCAAAACAGATTCAGTAAGATTTATGTATTTTTCTTTTGTTTTGTTTTAGTTTGGTTGTAGGATGGGCCCAATGTAACAACTGCTCCTTCATTTTAAAAACTGTATCTGAACATTTTGTACATCGCTGGACCCTGGAAATTTCACTGAGCTAGAAAGCATCCAAATGTTTCTCGGATATGTTTATCATACTCTGAAATTTAAACGTCTTACCCATAAATCGAGGGTAAGTGGCATTTCTGACTCATTAGGTCCAATCAGCATAACATCACAGCACAATAGATTTTTGTGGTATCTTATGGAAGATAATCATCAAGTTGCCTCTCAACTAAATTACAGTATGGGACTGGAAAGTTGTTATTGCCCTGAAATAAGGGCAATAAAGGATTTATGGTCTTTGTCAGGTTAAATGTTTTCCTACCAGACATTGAGGGAAATAGTATACTTTGGATCAGTAACATCTCATACCAAGTAGCACAGAATGTTATTAATTTGTTCAAGCAACAGAACCATATCTGACACAGCAGCTGCTATTAGAGTCATCCCCTTGCTGAGCATGTAAATTCCACGTTCTTTTTCCAAAGTCTGTTTGTTTTATGCAAATGTCCAATGGGCATGTCCATAGGGTTACAGTGTCATGGCCATGTTATACCCTTCAGGGCTTCTGTAGGGTATTAGTTCTACGAACCATCCAAAGTGTGGTATTGCTTTCAGTCAATTATTTTTTTCTAAGCAGAGGCAGTTCTAACAGTTTTCATTTGGACTTTTTCAATATAATAGCCCTCACTGAGCGGGTCAGAAAGCTAAAGTGGACATTCTAGCACTTTCTCAAGGTATTCATTTTAATTATGGATTTCAAAATTGGAGAAGGAACCATAAGGTAAACTTGGCAAGTCAATACCTCTGTTATTAGATGGTCCATCACTGACTACTACAGGTCCCTACTGGGACATGTTATGCTGGCCAGCTTTTCCATCATGGGGACAAATTACATGACCATACAATTTAAAGCACAGGAGGTGTGTTCTGGGTCACCATTTCAGAAGGGTCACCCCATGGTCATCAGATTCCAAGGTGCAAGTGTCTTGGCAGAAAGACTGAGAGGATCCACCCGATCCATGGCAGCCAAAGCTTGGAGACAGCACCAAAGAGGAAGGAGCCAGGCAGAGTTCACAGGCCCTGCTCACCCAGCGTTGTGCTTTGGAGGATATGCTGGGAGCTTTCCAGCCCATCAAGCTGACAGTCCTGCTTACAATTTCACATTGCTAAATCACCACAATAGGTCCCTTGGAACTAAAATAAATCTCATAGCAAAAGTGTAGTAATTTCCTCACTATCTTATTCTTTTTTTGTGCTCCACTGGCAATCTGTCTGCTAAAAGGCCATGGATCCTTTTGGGAAAGGATCGAAAAACACATTAATTAGACTTGGCTGTGTAGCAGAGGTCAAAGATACTTTGATCTTCCTTCACTTAAGTGGTTCCGGGTGTGTAAGGCGATTCCAATCTGGAAACTGTTTGCAGGATCCTGATTTCATAGTGTACTATTGAGGTTAGACTTGTGTTGATTCATATATATATATATATATATATATATATATATGTATATATATATATATATATATATATTAAAATTGAGTCTTTAACCATAAATTTCCCTTCTATAAACATTACCATCAACTAGTAAAGCTACAGGTCTCTGTTACACTAGCTACTCTGATTCCTGAAGTCTGCTATGATGCTAACACATTTTACCTTTGCTAATGATCTGCCACCACTCAGCTTCTTCTCCTCAGTTATGCAATTATTTCCACTGCATTTAATTTTCCAAATCAGTGGCTATTGTACTAACTGTAATTTACAACCTACCAGGACCGTATGGAGATTTGAGTAACAGCTTTGTTTCACTTTTAGCAACTACCAATGTTGTCAAGAGTGGCAGAACAAGGAAGATCCATCATGCATGTTATAAACAATGAAAAAATTCAGATTTTGAAGATATGTGATATTCTATTTGAGTCATTTGTCATAAAGGAATGCACGTAAACTCTAGTATCTACTCATTAAATTAGATTAATGAGTAATTAATCTAATTTCGTGGTTGATGGAAAACTTCTATTATTGTCACTGGTAAATTCTTAAACTGGCCTGAAGCATATATTCATTCACTGTTTGAGTGATTATACACATGCAAACTCAGAAACACACGCACACACACACACACACACAACTAAAATTGTATTTAAAAATATACTGTTCAAATGTACTCCACATGACAGTTTAGAACTGTCACTTTAGCTGTATTTGTACTCTGAAAGAAAAGTACTCTGTGCCCAGCATTTTCTTCCTGTCTGCCTGTAGGTTAGGTTTAATCATGAGAGAAATCTGCATGAGGTAATAGCAGCCCCACAGCTCTGCTCACTGCTGCTACAGCTCTTGAGGAACTGGGGCACAGTGGCCTGCCAACTTATTTATCCTGGTTTCCCCTCCTGCATCTCATGCTTTCATTGTAACTGCTGGTCTCCCTTGCCAATGATGACGCAAGCCCACCAGATGGAATGAAGCAGACTGCTAGAGAAAGTAGCAGCCAAAAACTGACAATCTTCAGAGATGTCTGCAAAAGCTTTCTTCACATTTCCACTAATGTGACTATAGCATCTTGTGAACTTCAGCTGATAAAAGGTTTCTTTTTGAGTCCCTTCCAGAGTTATACTCACCCAGAAACTCCACCAAATACATGAGATTCTACTTTAATTTTAAAAATAGTTTTGTATTTAATTGTCCATTAAGGTCATAATGTTCCACCTCCTTTAGGGAACTTTTACAGTGAGAACAAAGAAGGAAATTTGAGGTTTCTGGATCTTGGTAAACATCTGCTTGACTTCCCCTATTCGTGGCACCTGTTGAGTTGAAGAGGAAATTTTGTATCTTATGGAAATATCTCAAGATAGCTGAAGTTAAAACTCAATAGAATCTTTAAAATCAAATCTAGAATTATTTGAGGCCTATACCAAACTAAATTCCTGACATGTAAAATATATACTGGATATCATTAATATGTATGTACAGATTAGCAGGCAGTCCTGAATATGATGTGCTAATGCCAGTAATGTTACTAGTTCAGAGACACAGAAAGATCACAAATGAAGCAAACCTTGTTCATACATATATGAACAAGACAGCTACCATTGTCTGAAAGACATCTCTAAGAGCTGCTTTCTAAATCAAGCTCAGGAAACTTCATATACTTTTCAGTCTGTGGCTGCTACACCTTCTTTTGCTAGCACTCGACACTTCCAAGTGGGATTGAAACAGGTCTAGATCATGCCTAACCTCGTGGCTTCTGCCAGGCTTATGCCATTAAGATTTTCAGGAACACTGAAATGCAAACGGTATAGTCCTGATGCTGACATTTTAAAATTTACAAAATGTCTATAGTTATAAACAATGAAAAATAAGCCCAGATTTGTACTCTAACTTGGGATATAATATAATATCCGATGCCTGAAGTGACATACTCAGCTTAGGGCATACACTTTAGAAGTGAGTGGAAAGAAAATTAATGAGCCAAATGTATTGCACTGATATTCACTGAACAAAATTAATTAATAAAAATAATTAAATATGCCTGAAGCTTTATCATAACATATATTACAATAAAGATAAAAATCAAAGACTACCAAATTGTGTATTAAATATTTACCTATATAGAAGTATTAGTTATTAAGATCTTTTGAGTGAAAATTCACCTGTTCCTTGATGAATAATCCAAGTAATTGAAGTCGTCCATGGAATATGGACGACTCTTTTAATTTATGTCACTGTACAACTCATTATTTTTGCTTACATATACTATTGGATTAAAAAAATCTCATCTTTAGTATCTAGCATTGGTTTTCAAATCTTGAAGTTTTCTTTTAATTAATTTTGGTATTGATTTGCTTTTAGTTTTGTTTAATCATATTGAACTACACAATACTGTGTTTGCCAGGTTTTAAAATATTGAATAGTGTGACATGGGGTCAGTGAGACAGCTCAGCAGACTAAGTGCCTGCTCGGGCAAGCTCAGGCCCCAGGGCTTGAACCCTGGCACCGCCTACCACCCTGGCCCCGCCCCCGGGTGCCCTGAGCCAGCCACTGAGACTGGGCATGGTGGCACATGCCTACAATCCCAGTGCGGGGGAGGCTGAGAGCAGGATGAACCCTATGAGGTCCAGGTTCTATAGTGAGACTGCATAAAACAGAATGTGAAATGTCTATTTCTATATGTGTAGCAAATATCTTGCAATTGACAGTATTATCGGACTTGAAAACTTCTATTGATTATAAATTCTAAATTAATACAGAAATTAAAAATCTCTTGGATATAGTATAAATTTAATAATTCACTGACTATGTTTCACTTTAAATGCTTTAAACACCAAGAATTCATTGCATAAAAAGCAGAAAGAGAAAATATACTCTTTTCTGTATTTATATTCAAATTCCCCATTGTTAGTTTCCTATCTTCATTTTGTTAAGTAACATTTATTACAGTTCTTTGGTACACTACTTTATTATTATTTCTATTACCTGCTTTACAGATTATCTATTATGTTGCCACTCAGAGCACATTCCTATATACTAAATCATTCCCATATACTAAAGTTCTATACAGAAATACTTTAAAATACTTTTTCTGCAATCCAGTTCTTGTCTTTGTTAGACATTGTGTATCTTTGATAGTAAATACATTATTTCTTATTTATATGACATTTTTTTCTCTAAATCCTTTGAGTGGATATTCTTTAGAGTTACCTACCTAAAATATAAAACATGAAAAGAATGACAATATCACTTCTATCAATTTTGTAGGCCATCTACATCTTCTATAAGAATATGATTGAATTCTTGATATAATTCTTTCATTGTACTACTTGTGTAATTTATGGTTCACAAGCATGGGAGATCATTAATTTTAACAAAGAAAGTTGACTACAAAGCTAGCTTAAGAACATAAAATATATATATTTTTCACTTTTTGGGGATTACTTACTTGGAAAAGAAGAAAAACTTCTAAGTCAGATACTATTTGCAAAAGATACAAAGATTTTTACAAGTCCCTCACAGTGTCCTCACAGCTTTTAGAGGGTTACTTCCAGACTTGTTTCATTTTTCTTTGTAACCACAACTTTGTCCATAGATGCAGCTAAATGTCACATCCTTAGTGATTTTTCTGCTGTTACTACATTTTTACGTATCACCAGAAAAGTACTGCAATTGCATGGAAAGTCTGTACTAAGATGTAGTTTATATATTATTATAGACTATAAAATAAATTAATTTTTGGTAAAGTTTATCTTTTTTTCTTTTAGTGTTTTATTAATTATAATAAACTTTTAAAATACGTAGTTCCTTAAAAAGATGCATTTGTGATGAGTGGAAGCGTGTGCTAGGAGCTGTGTCTAGATGTCACCAACGCCGAACGCAGTTATAGGCAGGGCCTTCTCCGAGGGGGCTGATTCGTGGTGCACTGCCATGCTCAGTGGCTCACTGGGGTGAGGGTGTGAGTGCCGCCTGCCGAGGCTGTCTGCACAGGACGAGAGGGGCCGAAAGACACTGCCAGGGTCACTTGCTGCTTCGCTGTCTTGTGGGAGTCATCAACTATTTTTTGCTGCAGCGTCCCTCTGCCAAGTCACCCAGCACTAGAGCCTGTTGGTTGTGATTGGAACTTCCCAATCTCTGAGTTAAATGGACCTTTCTCCCTTCCACTGTGGGTGTCAGATTATTTTTTCTTAACAATGAGAAAAGCAGTACAATGCATACATGTGATAATGTACACAGGTAAAAGCACAATGTATGGTTTCCTAATATTTAAACCAATTTGATGCACAAGTGTCAAAAGTTTATTTTAAGAGAAAAATGTATTCAAAAAGAAGATAATAGAAATTTTGAAATTCACCATCTTAAGCTTATCAAGAATTTATTTTTCATAGATGTGCTGTCAAAGAAAGCACAGAATTATTAAATGAGGATACATATTAGGTATATCTCAGTTACCCAGAAAAAATTCACGTATTTCATTTTAAACAGCTTTCTTGAATTTATGCCTCCAATGATCATTGTGTTTATACTTAAATTTGTATATTTTTCATATAAATTTTAACTTTATTACACTTTGTATCCCTGACATAATTTAATCCAATCCTGTGAAATGCTACATAAAGTCATAAATCTGTCAAAAAAAAAAATCCTTTCAATCCTGCCAGACATTTGTGAATCTAAATAATCATTAAGGGAATATCTTCCACTGTCCAACATATTGATGAAGGATATCTCTCTGCCAAACAGTAAAATGAAGTAACACATGCTGGCCAATTCTGAAAGGAGAAAGAGCTTCAAAAACCTTGCATTTTATTATTTGAAGATGCACGTCATCTGTCATTTTTGTGTTATATCTTCTCTTGTAGAAAAATAAATTCACTTTGGTGTTTCACAGCTTTCTCAAGGTCAGTAGGGTGGTTCTTTTTCTCAATACAACTTCAAGTATCTTTTTTTCCAAAGAAGGAATAAAAGTATAGGACTATGTAGCCTGACTGCACATGTCCCAAGATTTGGTGTCAGGTCTCTACTGTGACCCCGCTTCTCAGAGCTCCTTATTTCTGCTGGCCCAGACTTCATTTCATAATGACAAAGATACCAGTGAAAGACACTCGGGAAACAGTATAGAGCAAATGTTACCATTTGTGAAATTGTAATGAAAATGAAATGGATCAGATATGCCAACCTCAAATTTAGGGTGAAGGCAAGACTCTAAAAAATAACCTAGGCCTTGACAGACAGGCAAGAAGTTTGGAGATGGTACTATCAGGAATGAATGGAAAGAAAACAGAAACATGAAATATTTTCATGTCAGAGAAGTGCTGAATATTCTACACAAACACATGTCTACATATGTGCAGGAGTTAGGTTTCATGTGAAATTCTGAAAGGCTATTTTACGGTTAAGTTTTAAATCTAATGTATAAAAGTACTAATTGAATTAAGTTAAATAAGAATGTCCCTAAACTATATTTGGATTGACTTTTTGTTAGCCTCTGTTTAAAGAAAAGATCAGAACAATAGGCTCTGCTCTCTTTCCTGTCAAGTAACAGATCTATAAAACTGTGAGATCAGATGAAGCATGATGTATGATTAAAAATCATGACTTTATTTTCAAGTGTTTATTTCACTATTACGTTTTCAATACGGAATTTTCCACCAAGGAAGTACTATCACAACTGGATGACTTGATAATTTCATCATCCTTTACCTATTGAACAATAGATGTCAACTGATACTTTTGACATATCAAAGAATTTTCATTGGCCTGAAGTTAAATATCTCACTTATCAAAACATAATGCATTTTAATTCCATTAAACACAAAATAAATTACATCAATATTTTTCAGTAAACATCATAAATGCGGCAATAGGTGCATAGAAAACAAAACATAAGATGTTATTTGACTTGATATATCATTTGTTTATCTTGGTTGGTTTGCATAATTATTTGAATCTTATATAGATTGTTAAAACTTTATTAGAGGGGATGGGGAGATGGCTCAGTGGAATAAGTGCTTCCCTGGCAAGCACAAGGGCCTGAGTTCAATCCCCAGTTTTGGCAAAAATAAAAGGTTTTATTAGAAATAATGTAAAATAAAAATATCTCCAGAAAATCCTGTTGAGAGCAAAAACACACAGGTTAGGTTTGAGACTC
The DNA here is from genome assembly GCA_004027165.1 of Ctenomys sociabilis. Taxonomy (NCBI): domain Eukaryota; kingdom Metazoa; phylum Chordata; class Mammalia; order Rodentia; family Ctenomyidae; genus Ctenomys; species Ctenomys sociabilis. The sequence continues at coordinate 5,658 of PVKA01037364.1, read as the reverse complement.
AGTTACATTTCAGGTCAGTGACTAAGTACTTATCTGCATCCATATAACTCTGGAAGTGCATCAGGTTATAGCACGAAATAGCCATCATTATATCATGCAATAGGCAAATATTAAATGTCCAAGCCCTTGTTTTTGTTACAAATCTGTTGTATCATTGTTTATTAAATATTTATAACTTCACCAATAAAATGCTCTGTATAGATTAATGCGCTAAACATGAAACAGCTTTGCAATCAGTTTTATGTTTATTTTATTTACAGCTATTCCCAAGTTATCTCAGAAAGCTTATTTATAAAGAAGATAATTAAAAGCTTATTTAAAATAATATGTCCATAACAGGATGCTTTTAAAATACTACTTAAAATTTCCACATGTATTTTTACGCTTCAAACATACAAGTGTAAATTTGTATGAGTCAGTTCCTTCATTAAAAATCTCTTTGAGGAAAAGAAGCCACCATATCTCTCTTGATGAATTTCCTTTCATGTCTCTCGATGAAAACATAGTCACTGGAGGTATTCTCATTTCTTTAGAAATATTTCATAAGGCTTTTTTATAACTTAAATATTTTTATTGAAGACATTGCATTTCCACTTACAGTACAGTGCATAAAGTACAATGCTATGCTTCCCTGTGTACGTATTCCATTATTCAATTATTGAGAATGCCCAGTACTTTACTATAGCAGCTCAGCTGTAATAACTGCCACAGAATGTGCTACAAATTTAGGTCCTTCAGTTTTATTGGTTGTAGAAGAATGGTATATCTATACTAAGGGTTGGCTTAATCTACCTCTTCAATGGTGGGCCCCGAGGAAACACCACCAGAGGAAGGAGCTCCACCAGGGGTGCCCCAGGCATTCCTCCAGGCCTGCCACCTGTACTCTGGTACAACTTGGTGATGATGGGATCACAGACTTTCTCAAGCTCTTTTTGCTGATGCTCGATTTCTTCTTTCTCTGTAGTCTGAATCTTATCCAGCCAGTTGATGCTTTCATTACACTTGCTGAGAATTTTCTGCTTATTTTCAATCATTAATCTTGCCTTGAAGTTTCTCATCCTCTACAGTTGCTTTCATATTTAAAGTGTAGGACTCCAATGAATTCTTGGAGGACACTTTATCCTTTTGATTCTTCTCTGCTTCCTGGACCATATGCACTATGTTCTCCTTCATCAAAGAGCCCTTATCATTAGTGATGGTAATCTTGTTCTTTTTCCCTATACTGTTATCGACTGCAGAAACCTTTAGTATGCCATTAGCATCAATATCAAAGTTACTTCACTGTGAGGAGCACCTCGGGGTGGAGGAGGTATGCTGCAGTTAAAACTTGCCAAGCAGGTTGTTTTCCTTGTTCGTATCTCACTCACCTTCATATACCTGAATGAGCATGCCAGGTGGTGGTCCGAGTAGGTAGTGAAGGTCTGGGTCTGCTTGATAGGAATGGTGGTACTGTACTTGCTGAGGACTGTTATGATGCAGGTTCAATACCAAGAGAAAGGGCAATGACACCCAACAGTAGCAAATCTTGGACAATTTTAGACTTGTCTCCTAATAAAATGGCTGCCTGAATAGCTGCACCATAAGCAATAGCCTCATCAGAGTTGATACTCTTATCCAATTCTTTTCCATTGAAGAAGTCCTACAGAAGCTTCTGGATCATGGGGATATGCGTAGAACCACCCACCAGGACAATGCCATGGATCTCAGACTTGTCCAGTTTAACATCTCAAAGAGCCTACCCCTCAGGGTCCAGAGTGCCACAGAATAAGACAGCGTTCAGCTGTTCAAACCGAGCACGAGTAATGGAGGTGTAGAAGTCAATTCCTTCATAGAGGGAATCAATCTCAATACTGTTTGGATGCTTCAAGAGAGATTTTCTCACTCACATGCAGTACAAAGATAGCAGACAGCTCTTTGGTTCTCACTGATGTTCTTCTTGTGCTTATGCTTGAATTCAGCAATAAAATGATTGACCATTCAATTGTCAAAATCTTCACCACCTAAGTGAGTGTCTCCAGCAGTAGATTTCACTTTGAAGATTCTATCTTCAATAGGGAGGATTGACACATCAAAAGTGCTATCTCCTAAGTAAAACATCAGCACATTTCCTTCTGCTCCAACCTTTTTATCTAAGCCATAAGCAATAGCAGGAGCTCTTGGTTCATTGATAATTCTAAAGTACGTTAAGACCAGCAATACTTCCAGCATCTTTGGTTGCCTGATGCTGATAGTCATTAAAGCAAGCTGGTGCAGTGACAATAGCATTGGTAACAGGCTTTCCTAGAAAAGTTTCATCTTTGACAGCACTACTCCTCTGGGTAGAAGCTCTTTGTCTCTTCTTTGTTTTCTTCTTGAACCTTGGGCCTGCCTGCGTTATTCACCACCATGAGGGGCCAGTGCTTCATATCAGACTGGACAACAGCATCATCAAATGTACATCCAACCAGATGATTAACATCAAACATTGTTGCTAATTGTTGGTAGGGTTCACAGCCGCTTGATTTTTTTGCAGCATTTCCAGTCATCTGGTGTCAGTGAAAGTGACATATTTGGAATGGTTTGATTTCCCTGGTCACTGGCAAATAGCTCCATTTTTCCATGCTAGAAGACACCAACACAAGAGCAACTGGTACTAAAATCAATACCAACTTCAGGTCCCTTTGACATGGTTGCTTGCATATAGGCCTGGCTGTGCTGGTGAAGATGGCACACAAGAAGTGTGTTCAATCAGTAAGACTTAATGACATCTACTGGTGTGTTCAGTTGGTAAAGACTTTAATGATATAATCTGAAGCACTGAAAGGTAAAAACTAGGTGAAAATTGAGAAGGATCAAATTTGGGAAAAAATATGAAAAATAATACAACTTATAGTTTACTTTTGCTCAATATTTTATCAAATTTTATTAAATGGGTTCTGATTATTTTGTTTCAATTTAACACCTTGATCTTCCCCTTTTTAAATTTTACTCTTGGTGTTATTTAAATAATCTAAATTTCCACTTGTAATAGTAGGATGGTTATATCTCATTTAATTGTATTTGCCTTTCAAACTTTCTAACAACATTAATTGTGGTACTATGTAGTACATATATTACTGTACAGCCCATTTTTCATTTTATATATAATTTTCTTAACTTTGTTAATGTGGATACACAGAATGTCCATATTTGTCATAAGGATTCTGCACATGTACATGATATATCTTGATTCCTCTTTTTTCCCAACATGTGCTCCTATTTTAAATTCCTTCCAGTATTTATTCTTAAAAATTTGTTTATTTTAAATATAATACTTTGGTTTGTTCTTCATGTATTATCCAGGAGTCCAGGAATTTCAGTTCTTTCTAAATAAACTCCTTTAAAAAATGTTTTGCTGCAAGTATGATAATTACATACATATAATTATATACATGCATATATAATATATCATATATTTATATTATATAATGTATTACAATACATATGTACTATATATTGTATAATATATGCATGCACGCATATAATTATATGCATATAATTACATATACACATATATTATATATTTATATTATGTAATTATATGTATATAATTATATATATGCATGTATATTATATATAATATATAGTATATGTATGTATTGTACATATTCCATATGATTTTTTATTGAAATAATATATAATTTCAAATTATTCAAAAAATCCATACAAAGATAGTTTATAATAGGTAGTGTCAAATTTTTAATGTTACTAAAGTTGGGTTTGTTGCTACCAGAAAAATATTGATACAAATCAGGAAAAATAGCTTTGCAAGATTGGGGAAATAATTGAATATTGGCACTTGCTGTCAAGAAACCTCAATTTTTACTGTTTCATTTTTGTTTTAATTTATTTTTAAAAGAGTATGATAATTAATAAGGTACATCTGTAGAAGACCAAGATGAGAGGTATCTGTTAATCTGCACAACATATTTGATCATAAAATAGATAATTAAGAACCACTGTTAATTAGCTATGCCTGTTTTGAAAATCTATAACATATGTATTTTGTATGTTACCCTGTTTCTGTCTTTTTTCTATTTGCTTTTGCTTCTGGTTTTACTCTTCACAGTAAAATTAAATTATTAAGAGAAAAGTTCCAGAAAAACTAATTAAAATACAAGAATTAAAGAGCAGCTGAAGTGTAGGAATACAGACAGAACACAGGCAAGAAAGAAGGCAGAGGAAAGGTGATGGCTGTCAGCCTGGTGCTTCTCATGGAAAGAGGTGGATTTTGCTTTGCACGTTCCTGCAATCTCAGCACTCAGGAGGCTGAGGCCAAGGGAGCACCTTGAGTGGAACCCAGTCTAGACTCCATGAAGAATTAATGTCTCAAAAGAAATGAAGACAGACAGACAGAGAGACAGACAGACAGACAAACAGATGGACAGACAGACAGGAGAGAGATTTTAAATAATAAAAGATTCAAAACATAAATTTATCATTTCTAAAATATCCAATAGAGAACATTTTCAAACCACGAGGTGGAAGACGCATACAAAGTAGTTAGATAAAAGCATCATTTCCAAAATTCTCTTAGGTTTCTTCATAAAACGTTTCTTCAGAAGGGTTATTCAACAATGAAGTAGGGAGAGCATTCACTAATAGCACTGTAGAAAAGACGCTGCTTGAAAAAATAAATTAGAAGATAGCAATCACTTGTTTTCTTGATTCACCCTGAATTTTCTATTAAAAGTTTCAATTCTATGTATAGCGACCATATTATTTTTTGTGTTAATAATTGCTTAGATGCTACTATGTACAAATGTTAGCGTGCCAGATGACAGCGGAGGATTCCTCTGCAGACCTTGTGCACGGTTTCCTCCACATTTTACTTTCTTCCCTGGCCTCACAGTCAGTTGGTCGCGCTCAATTCTGCCCTGTAAATTGCAAGTACTTTTATCTGGTGCTGTCACCGCTTCCTTCAAAGATAACTTCCAAAGTGGGGAGTCTTATCTGCAGGGAGGACTAGCAGTGGCCGTCAGCACTAATATATTTTTCAAAGGGTGCTCACAACGCGGTGATGCTATTAGCCTTTAAGGACAGGAAGTCATGTCAATGCGCGCCAATTAAATGGTACAGACTCCCCCAGCAAGGGCTTCTTTCCAGGCAGAACAGAGTAATCTTGGGTGACTTGATACCTCAGGCGAATGCTGGGTTTTTCCAACATGCCAGAAGAAAGCAGATTTAAAGAAGATATTTTTCCTATTGTGTCAGGAGTCAGAATTTCACTGCCAAAACCAGTCATTCTGTGCTCATGTGGGTTTCTCAGAAATAATTCTAGGAGAAGAATGTGCTTAAGCTTTTGGCTTAGCCACAAAAGAACCAAACTCATTGTATTGATTACCCATCTTCTGTGAATCCATAGATAGCTCGCCGTGAAGGATTACCATCATATTTACCTAATATTGACACATTTTATTCCACTAACTTTAAGGTAAACATACATAGATTTTCTAAATTAAAACATTAGGTATTCTTATTAACTTATTAATCTTCAAGTAATTTAGTGTCTTTCCACTGACCAGTAAAATTGTTTCTAATATGTATTTTAAATTTATAACCATATCTATTTTCTTTTTTTTTTTTTTTTTTTTTTTTTTTTTTTTTTTTTTTTTTTTTTTTTTTTTTTTTTTTTTTTTT
>PVKA01037363.1:0-21054 GCA_004027165.1 Ctenomys sociabilis | reverse complement strand
CTCTAGGAGTCAATGTACTTCCTTTTCTAAAGATATTACATTTTAACTAGAAATGTTAAAACATAGCTTGTAACATGGAGATCACTTCTAATTGTGGAATTCTAGGGATCAGTGCACTACAAAAAGTTTTTTTTTTTTCTCTATTTGCCTGAACCTACAGAGCTAACATACCCTATGTAAAGTTGTTCTTCTATGTAAATTAGTTTGCATTTATTTATTTTTTGAGACTGGATCTCGTACATAGTTCAGGCTGACTTTGAACTCACTGTATAGTCCAGGTTGGACTTGAATTTGCAGTGATCCTCCTGCCTCAGCCTCTCAAGTGCTGGGATTATAGGGAAGCACCACTATTTTGCAGCAGATAATTAATTTTTAATATTAGTTACATGATTTAATGCAATACAAGCACTCTTGGCTTTTCTATTTCTGCACTGGACTCCTTGAATATCTAGCTGTACAATACATATGAAGAATTATTGTCCTCTTGGGTAATAATTATTCCAGTAATGATCCAGACTGCTCATATAATCTCTATTTACATTTTGGCATCAAATACAAAACCTTCTTATGGGTATATTTCACTGGGAGTAGTGTGCATGGTTAAGACAGGACTGCTGGCCAATTTGGACGTCTATCACCCAAGCAGAAGAGAAATTCACCCTTAGGGAAAGAAATGCTTCTCTGTGACCTTTGTTACTGATCTGTCACGTAGTACTCAGGCTCCTACGCTGAGAAAATATTAAAACATTCACAACAACAAAAAGAAGAGTTTGGGTCCTAAAACCCATTTAGTGGGAATACAAATGCACTTGGGGTATGTTAACTAGCAGCACGGCTGTCCTCCACTAGGGCTTAGGTGGCACTTCCTGTGCTGGCTGTTAAAGTCCTCCAAAGCGTTTTCCTGTTTTTCCTCCTGAGCTTGGACAGAGGGTGGCAAGAGGACAGAGATGGAAGTGCATTCTTTCAGGACTTTTGAAAGTGCAGTACTCATTAATCTTTCTCAGTCTTTGGCAGGATTTCTCCTTCCTAGGTAAGCAAGACCAAATGTGGGAAGCACTTACCGTGACATAGCACTGAGCCCGTGGCAGCTGCGTGGACGCCTGGACACCTTGAAGGCCGTATTAGGGAGAACATGGCTAGGCAACTTCTTTCTTCTGTCTGAAACCCACAGTGCATGTTTGCATATGCATTTTTCACTGATCTTTTCCTAGTTCTCCTTCCCGTCATCCCCGGCCAATAACTGAGGGCCACGTGAGAGGATAGAGTGAATGTGTGCTAGCACTCTAGGCAGCATGAGAGATATCGGAGATGCTGCTGTGCGGGAGTGGATGTCCCGTGAGTCCCACACTGTACGTAGGGGGAACTGGCTGTCATCATTAGCATTTATTATACTGCACCCTAATAGCAGTGCAGACTGTTTGGTCACTGTCCTGCTGATTTAATTTCCATTGAATAGGTAGGACATGTTAGACCTAAAATATCAAGCACTTAAATATATAAGCCTAGGGGAAAAAACCCAAAAGCCCCTAAAATTTCCCCCTGTTTCTGGATTTGTTGCATCTATTCTTTGGTGGAAAACAGTGGTGCAGCATACAGTTAGTTCTGTCTGGCTCTGAGTGGTAATTCTATGTTATTTTATTATTTTTATTATGTATTTAATACAGGGTCTCTACACAGATTGGATGTATAGTGATCCTCCTGTTTTCAGTCTCCCAAGAGCTGGGATTACAGACATGTGCCACCATGCCCAGTCTCAGTTGCTATCTCAGCGCTCCCCAGAGGTGGGGCTGGCATGGCACAGTACACCAGGGATCAAACCCTGGTCCCTGAGCCTGCCTAAGCAGGTACTTTAGTCCACTGAGCTATCTTGCCAGCCCTAAGTGGTGATTCTAGACTGTTTCAACTACTCACTTGGGATCTGGAGGTTCAAGGAGATTACAGTCTTATAGAAACAGACTGTGTATCAATCTACCTATCAGTCTATCATCTATCAATCAATCCTATAAAATCTAGATAATGCAGGACACTGGGAAGGGAAGTACAGTGGGATTAAAATTATAATTGACTGAAAAAACAAAGCTTCTGCTTTACTATCTAGCTAGCTAGCCTAAGTCCATTTGGGCCTCATAATCTCCATGACGACATCAGGCTATAATTTCACTTGTAAAGCACAAACAGAGAGCAGGGCTTTAACAATGCTGCAAGGCTGCAAGTTAGAAAAAAAGAAGAGATGGCCCTGCTGCTGTTGGCGCCGTGAGTTGTTCCTGAAATGTAATTGTGGCATCCCCCGAGAACACGGCGTGCTGTGGCACAGCACAGTCTAGGTGCCCGCACTTCGGCTGGCACAACTCCCACCACCATCTCAGACTCTTTGTTCTGCCACCCAGGCTCCAGACAGTGACAATAAAACATTGCTCTGCATGATCATTTGTCTGAGAAGCGGCTTTCACACTGTACCAGCTTTATGGCTGAGCAATCCAGGGCGTTTAGGTAGAATTTGAACCTGGCCTGTAAGAGATCTGCTACGGGAAAAATGACTTGGCAAAATCAGATTTTAAATCAGCCTCACTTACTATGTGGGAAACAAATTCAGCAAAAGGGAAAGCAAAATTGAAATTCACCTTTAGAGCTAAATGTTGCATCCTAGACTAATTTGAACCTCCAATTCATTGGAAGTTTAATGATCTCTTTTACATCTGGTTAAATCTGAAAGGAAGTGGTCAACAAAGGTCTTGGCATGTTAGATCTTTGTTCTCTCTTTGCATATTAAATTTTTATAAATGGAGATGAGTCACTGCTTTCAGTGTTTTCCATAGCTGAGTTCTGAGAAACTATGCTGTGTGTGTGTGGGGGGAGCAGCCTTGAGTGGACTAGAAGGAGGAAGGGTGGGGAGGGAAGATAGGGAAGGGAGGTGGGGAGGGGGGGACCAGGAAAGGAGGTGGGAAGGAGGGGGCTTGGAGCAGCACCCACAAGCAGGGCCAGGCAGGGTGGGAAGCAAGAACCAGCCAGCCTGTGCCAGCCCACTGTGCCTCAGGCCACATATATTTTTTAACCTGAGGCAAGTAGAAACTTACAGAAGAGAGTATTTATCAAGCACCTCCTATGTGCTAAGCAGAGAAAGATAAAGAGATGTAACAAGGAACAGAAAGAAGGAAGACACGTGATTAGGTGGCAGTGGTCTCTCAGGAAGGCATACTCGCTGGGCGAGCGGTGGCTACAGTGACTGACATACATTTTGCACATGAGCTTCTTCTTCTTTTTTAATTAATTAATTAATTAATTATTTTATTTTATTGAAGTACAAATATAAATCAGACAGTTTCAACACACCTTAACAATACAGATTCAATAAATTAATACATTGCAAACTGTTTTCATGTTTTGGTATCGTACAAGGTGCATACATGATATTATATTTACAGATATTATTTTAGCAGATGTCTCTTATCAGTAAATTAAGAGTGCAGCTGCTTACTTATCTTATTTTTTATACATGAATTATATAAAAAATTCAATAATTATTTTCCTAGTTGATGACAGTAGTACTAGAAGCCGACATAATATCCTGTCCAACCACCATCAGTGCAGATCTTGCCTGTCATAGGATTATGTAGAAGCACAGCGTTATCTATCCCAACTGTACTGTCTATACACACACATGATTTTTTCTTTCTATACCCCTTCCTTTGTCTACACCTGTCAAAGGTGGGCAGTCCATTGTCATTCAACTAACTTAGGTGCTTGAACTCAACACCACAGTCCAACACAGTCCAGTATTCCTCAACAACAGTGAGTTATTCAAAGAAGTTGTCGACCATAGCCATTTAGAGCTCAGCTTAATATTATGGCCCCGTGATGTATACTTCATTTTTATACTTTTCTGCTGGATGCTTAAGACCTAGATAGATCAAGACTTATATACCAACACATGAACTTTATATTTCTTATGTGGTCAGTGAAGTCCTCTCAGGGTTTATCTTGTAGTCCTGTACATTATTCTGTAGATCCTTTGTGTCATCCATGTGGATGAGTCACGGCCAATGCTTGACCAGTTTGCTCCCTGTGAGAGCCTGAGAGAAAGTTTTTTCTCCATGTGACTCTCCCCAGGCACACTATAGAACTTCAATCTCTTTCCTCTGTGGCTCCATAATCTCCTTGTTCAGAGAATTTGGAGCTCAACTGAGTTTCATGATGTTGTAGTACAGGTTCTCCTATGTCCTGAGTCTTCGCTGACCTTGAAAGGCTAGGGCCAAAATGTTGGCTGGCCTTGTGGCTCTTCTATTTCTCCAATTCTGACTTGTGAACTTAGGTTGTTAACCATCCAGAAGAAAAGTATCCTGCAGCGTATGCCATTCACTTTGCCTTATCTGACTCAATTGATTTTAGTTGTTGTACATTTCCTTTTGTATTTCTGCTTTTCACATGTTATACTAGGGAGACTATATGATATTTACACATGTGTGTCTGGTTTATTTCACTTATGAGTATAGAGGATTTCAGAAAATGGAAAGATATTCCATTCTCCTGGATAGGAAGAACCAACATCGTGAAGATGGCCATACTCCCAAAATTGCTGTACAGATTTAATGCAATCCCTATCAAACTGCCACCAACATACCTCCCAGATATAGAGAAATCAATCTTAAAATTTATTTGGAACCACAAACGATCTAGAATAGCAAAGGCAATATTGGCCAATAAGACAAGGCAGGAGGCATCACAATTCCTGATTTGAAATTATACTACAAAGCCACTGTGATAAAATGAACATGGTATTGGCAACAAAATAGACCTGAGGATCAGTGGAATAGATTAGAAGATGCAGAGGCATCTATGAAAACACTCAGCCATCTTATCTTCGAGAAAGGGGCTATACAAGCTCACTGGAAGAAAGATAGCCTCTTTAACAAATGGTGCTGGAAAACATGGCTTTCTATATGCCTAAAACTAAAACTTGACCCAGCTCTATCACCATGCACTAAGTTAAAGTCAAAACGGATTAAAGATCTAAACATTAAAAGAGCTTCTTTTTCTTGCCATATTGAGTTTGAGTTCAGCTTCACTGAGTAAAGGTAATCTACTTTTGTTTTGCTAATAAGCCATTGACTTGCTTTTGTGTGACATAATTGTATATATCAATGAGTGCAATGAAAATAAAGAATGGTGTGGAGTTAGATTCAAAGTACAGTCTAAAAAAGCATCAGCTGGAGACTGAGCAGAAAATCGAATCTGTCCCAGTTCTGTTTGTGTCCTCAGTTCTGTTTGTCTTGCTGGTAATATGACATTTGCTGGGAATCTTTACTTTTACCTGTCAAGGCACATCTTGGTGACCCTTCCTTAACATCTCATCTTAAGGAGAACCCCACTTGTAAGAGTGACTTTATTTATCTGAGGAAATGCAGGAGAGACCGATTATAAAGTCAGGCATGGTTTTCTTTCATGTTTTCCTTTTGCACTTCTGGGATTGGACTCAGGTGTGTTCTACTGGAGTTACACTTACAGCCTTTTATTTTTTTCTTTTTCTTTTGAGACAGGATCTCTCTGAGTGACCCAAAAGGGACGTGAACTTGTGATTTTTCTGTCTCATCTTAGCCTTTCAAGTGCTGAGACTACAGGCTTGTACCACCATCCCAACTATGATTTCCTTGATCACAAGAATGACACATATTTGAAAGTAGTAGAAATTATATATGGGTGAGATGTATCTGTTTGAATCTGGAGTGGCCTCCAAAAGTCAATGTGTTAGGCTTGGTCCATCCCTGGTGACACAATGCGGAGGAGGTGACATCTTTAAAAGTGGGCCTGAGTGGAATGAAGCAAGCATGTTAGAGACCATGTCTCCTCATCTTACTAGGGACCCATCCTCTCATCTCTGTGCTGTGGCCGCCATGAGGTGGCTAGCTCTTCTGCCACATGTGTCCACCCTCATGTCCTGCTTCACTGCAGGCCACAAAGCACTGGAACCAACTGAAGAGTAAAACCTCTGGTACCATGAGATGAAAGAAATCTTTCCTCTTTGTAAGTTTGTTATGGCAGCTATTTTGTCACAGCAACAGTAAGATGACAAGCATGATGTTATTTGGCCTAGGATAATGACTGAGAAGCATGAAGACTGGCAAGACCACTTATTTTAGAGTCAGAGGACCCCAGATGACAACTGCTCCTACAAAGTCACCTTGAGACAGTTTTTTTCCCTTTGCAGTTCAGGCTGACCTTGAACACCCTATGTAGCCCAGGCTGGCCTTAAACTCACAACATTTCTCTTACCTCAGCCTCCCAATTGATGGGATTATTGGCCTTCTCTGCTATGCTTGGCTTCTACAAAATCATAAAGAAAGATTTTGTACCTTTATCTGGATGCAGAGGAAAGGCTTCATTGGTGAGGCGAAAGTTTGATTCTCCCTTTCAGGCTTTCCTGTTCCTAAGCTTTGTGCCATAAAAATGTAGCCAAAGGCATTGCACTGCCAGGGTGCTGAGCTGTGGTGTAGAAGTGTTGGTGCTCACACCACAGTGGCCTTTGTGATGATTGTTCTATTGGCCATGTGAGACTCTAGTTGGTATTTGAATTTGAGTGACACAAGGACCTCCTCCATCTGGAGCTCTGGAGAACTTGTATTAATCTTTTCCCAAGTAACATCTATAACTAAAATAGGCTTTCTACTTCTTAAAGCAGAACCTCACCCTATCAGATTTATTTTTAAAAGGATAGGGTAAGGTAGAGCTGTTTCCTAGGGCTCGATCACAGTTGATGCTTTGGGATCATTGTCTAAACTACACAGAGGATTGCCCGTGTGGTGCTGGCCCAAGCTGGCCCAAGCTGGCCCAAGGAACATTCTTGGCCCAACTAAATGCTTTTAATGTCTTACTTTGGAATTTGAAGTTTGGACTTGAGAGATGAAGAATCTGGAAGATGTTTACAGCTGAGTCATGTAGAAGGAAACTTTCTAAAGAGGATGACCATGAATTTATCTTGTCCTTGAGTTCCATTGGCAGCTCCAGTCTCATCTAATACCTATTCATCCCTTTTCCACTTATGCTCACCAGACTGAGTGCTGTCATTTTTTAAATCCTTTATTTATTCATTTGGTTAACAGGGTCTTACTATGTGGCTCAAACTTGTAGTGATCCTCCTGTGTTAGCCTTCCCAGAGCTGGGATTACAGGTGTGTACCACCATGCCTGGTTTTGGTGGCTTGCACAGCATGCCCAGCACATCATGTGGTACAGGAGATCCCACCCAGGTCCTTGTACTTTCCAGAAGGTGCCTAGACCACTGAGCTATCTCCCCAATTGTTGCCAGTAGCATAAGAGGCAGAACTGAAGAAGCTGCTGAGAGGCTGTTAGGGAAGCTGTTTGGAGAAGCTGTTGAAGCTGCTGGTTCTCTTTGACTATTCTACTGGAAGACCTTGCCATGCTGGCTTTCCCAGCGAACTCATCTGTTCTTGTCAGAGGAGGAGCTGGGGACCTTACTGTCACTGACAATGGCTGCAGTTCACTTTGGGGGAGCTTTGGTCCTCATCTTGTTTTAATGTAGTACAGGATCTACTGGGTCTTACTACATAGATCAGAGTCCTAGTGATTCTCCTGTTTGCAGCCTCCGAAGTGCTGGGATTACAGGTGCACATCCAGGCCCAGGCTCAATCACCATCTCAGTGCACCCTAAGGGCAGGGCCCGCACAGCACATCAGGGATTGAACCCCAGCTGCTGCACTCTGCCTAAGCAGGCACCTTAGTCTGCTGAGCTCTCTAGCCAGCCCTCTGGTCCTTATCTTGAGCTTCACTTCTTGGCTCCAGAGGGGAAGATGGTTCACTGCTCAGCCTCATGGAAAAGCTTGTCACATTGGCTTTCCTGATGGGAACTCAGCTCTCCTCATTGCTAGAGGAGCTCGGGACCTCACCATTGCAAAGATGGCTATGGAACTTTTGTGGGGAGCTCGGGTTCTTACCTTGAGTGTTGCTTCCTGGCTCCAGTTCAGATCCCTCAGGTTGGTAGCACAGATCTTTCATTCCACTGGCACAGACTTTTTAGCTTCTACCTCCGACTTTTGGGCCTTTCAAGCACAGATCCATGAAGTGGCCTGCATGAAACACAGTCACAGGCCCTTGGCCTCCTAAACTAGTGAGTGACATTTATATAGGCTCTCGGTTTTACTTGGACTCATGAAGGATTTAAAGATTTAGGCCCTTAGCTGGATTCTCTGGTCCTTACTATGTGGACAGATTTCCTATACTCTTTGGGTGATCATACAATAATCTTATAAAATGTGTCCTGTATTGCATTGTTCCTCTTGCAATAACCCCAAACCATTACATAAAGATAGAAGGCAAGTACAGCATTAATATTTTCAACCAGTTTTCATTCAGGAGGGAATAGGGAAAAGAGGGAGGGTATTTTGGTGCATTAGTATTCTAAGATGTTTCCTGATTCCATCTTTATTTTCATCTTTTTGAAATACCTAAAAATTGCCCACCCAACTGAGATGTTGTGTAAGATTATCCACATGGGTCAGACCCTCAGACCCACTCCGATTCTCACATGATACATTGATCAACACTTCATATTTTTGAAGTGTTCACGTATATGGTATTATTTCATTTGCTCTTCTCAACAACCAGGTCAGATTAGGAGGGAAAATATGATCCCCGCCTTGTATCTGAGGTTCCCCAAATCCCCAGAATTGGCTCAGGCTCATGTGACTATTGAGTGCAGCTGCTAGAAAAGAAAGTTTAGGCTCTTGCTTCAACCTCTTTCTGTAACACATACTTGTCATTTATCAAAGCCCTCAAGAGGGAATAAGGCTTGAAAAATTGCCTTAGAATTCAGAGAAATATGGGGAGGTCCATGGAGCAGAAGCGTCTCTGCTCTGGCAAAAGTCTAGTGGGAGACTGTGCAGACTCTAGAATCAAAGAGGTTACAGGGCTAACAACAATCTTTCCAACTTGCTGGAAGTGTCACTGAGGCACCTTGCTTAGCCCCTTTAACCTTCTCTTTTCTTGTTGATCAACAGGAATTAGTGGTACCTAGTGGACATATTGTGCAGAATTGCTGAATGATTTGTGTTGTGCTTCGTATATGGCATGAAGTAACTATTCAAGGTACATTAGTAGTAATTATCAATGTTAATAATTAGGTGTTAATGTTTAATAGAGATGCAAGTTGTTTTTAGTACCTTGCAGGCCTATGACCAGATTCAGGGCGAGGCTAGAAAGCAGTGTCTTTGGTTTTGAATTGCTTCATAATGCTACTGAATCTTTTAGCTTTCCCTCTCCCCCATTTCTTTCTGTTCTCTACAGTTTTTTATTCCCTCTTTTACTAGCACACTGTCAGGAAAATAGAATTAAGTTTCCACCCCTGGACTCTGCTTTACTGCTGTAACCTTTGTGAGGTTCCAGGTTTATGAGATCTTAGAAACAAATACAGTGCTGCCTTCTGTCTAGCAGCACCGTGGAGGCACTAACCTAAAGCTATATGCCCAGTCCCAAGAGACATATTTTGACAAAATTTTTATTTATTTATTTATTTTTAATTAAGCTTATTGAGAAACAAATAGCAATAGACAGTTTCAAAACCGATTAGTAGGACAGTTTCAATAATTAATACATTGCATATTGTTGTCTTAGTGGTTATTCATTATACAAGATGCAGATATGATATCCTGTCCACAAACACTATTAGAACAAATCTTTCTTTTCATTGAATTAGGAGAATGTAGCTGTATATTTATCCTATTTTGAATATACAGATACAAAATGGTAGTTCATTTGTATCTCCTTTTTTTGTTTGGTTTTGTCAGAAAAGGGTATTCCATTGTCGTTTAAATATTGTAAATGTGTGAATTTATCAAAATATTCCAATATAGTCCAGTAGTCCACAATAGTGGGTTTTCCATAAGATGGCAATTTAAGAAGTTTTTGACTTGAGCCTTTTGCAGCTCATCATATTAATATGGCTTTACTTTTTAGACAATATTTTTAAAAATTAAACTCTTTCTCTCCATGGGAATATCTCCCCTTCACAGTCCTGCCATCCTTCCCACTACAAAAATTGAGTCATGATCAAAATAGATAGGAGAAATCAATCTACGTGTATCTAATAATTGTCCCTTCTCCTTTTTTAGAAATTTCATGATCTGCAGTTGTGAGCTTTGGAATGTTTCAGATGAATCTAAGAACTCTTATTATCCAAGATACCATTTGGATCCATGTAGTCCCTCCCTGTTGGTCAACTCTGGTGTAACAGATAAATAGAAAGCAATACCAAAGTCACCTAAATCCTACATATAAAATAGGAGAAAAGTAAAGATCAGTATTCTAAGTTAAAATGAAATGCAAATGATAACTTGTTCTTTTATCTGATGAGAGAAAATACACAACACTAGGAACTCATAAAAGCACATTCAGGGAGGTAAATAACTGCTCTGTAATGCAAGTGAATGCTACTCATTCCAATTCCATCAATTACCATCTTTTTGGAGCTCTCTAAATCAATATGTCCTGCCCTTGTGGATCACTCAAACAGACAAAATGATTGTAACTAGTTCCATGGCGAATATGAATGATGACAAGAGGGTGTAGTACACCAGGGCTCCTATTTCGGTAGCACACAGCGAATATTTGGCAACTTCTGTGATCAGTGACATGCCATCTTCCTCATTCGGGGTCAGTGATTATATTTTTGTTCTAGACAAAAAGTCATGTCGTACTAGGAATGTAGAACGATAACTATGAAGCTGTTTTTAGCAATTTAGAAAAAAAATTCTGAGAAGAAAGATTTGTGCTAATAGTATTTGGACAGAATATCATGTCTGCATCTTGTACTGTGAATAACCACTAAGAAGATAACAATATGCAACATATTAATTATTGAAACTGTCCTAGTAATTGGTTTTGAAACTGTCTCATTGCTGTCTCTCAATAAAATTAATAAGAAATAAAAAAAATTCTGGCTAGAGCATGGTGCTCATGTAACCAGATCACAGTTGTGTTCTCCATGTACCTCAATTAAATACAAAGTCTAGTTTGTTTTTATAAATTGAACCTCTAACCGAGACTAGCCTTTCAAGCAATGTGCATCACAAGACATGAGATGACTGGGTTGTGGAATGCTTATGGCTCACACTGCCCACCTAAACCGTTGGGAAAGGCAGAGCAAAGACTTTGGCATTCTGCTGCAAGGGTGGTACATTGTTAAAATAGTGAGAAAGTGGAGGCCCACGTGTAAGCTTTGGCCACACACTCGCCATATGACCTTGTATCTCTAAACCATGCCACCTGTACTCTGTGGAAAATGGAAGGAATAATGGCTTTTCTTCACTTACCATGGGCATTTCAAGGAATAAATGAAAAAAATGAAATGAACTCTTTGTAATGTCAAAGTGCTTATTCAAAAAGTTACTCTTAATATTGATAGCATAGGGTCAAGGAGATAGCTCAGTGGCATAAATGCCTGCCTGGCAGGTGTAAGGTCTGAGTTCCATCCCAGGTACCACAAAATGCTTCCTTTTCATGTGGTTGAGGAGACCAGTCGGCCAAGGCAGCATGTGCTGGGTGATGCAAGGAAAATTTCAAACTAACTCTGGTTTGGAATCAGACATGGCCACTTAAAAGGAAGGAAAGGAGATGAAAGGTAAAAAAGAAAAGGAAAAATCTAACAAGACCGAAGAGTCACCAGAAGGAAAGGAAGAAAATATTTCTTCTAAATCTGAAAGTGTTAAGAAAATTGGGCCTTCTGAAGTTGACAAGAATTCTTCTAAATCCAAAAGAGGCTAAAAATCTAGTGGAACCACCCCGAATGAAGTTATTTCCCCTAAAAAAAAAAGTACAAAAAAGCAAAAGGAGCCTATTGAAGAGAAAGTTGTTTCTCTTGGTACCACAAAAAAAAAAAAAAAAAAAGAAAAAAAAAATCATAGCATAGATTTTAGGAGTATTTTTTTGGGGGGGCAGGGAGATCTCTAAGTAGAATAAGCACTTGCCTGGCAAGCACAGGGTCCTGAGTTCAATCCTCTGTACCAAAAAAAAGGAGCATTTTAAAAATAGTTACCCTTTCATATTTGCTTTGTTTTCCCTGGGGTAATTTAAAGTCCTGTGCTCTGTTTTCATTATGTGGGTATTAGCCCTGTGCTCCATCAAAGTCAGGGACAAACTTTGGTTAATTCTTTTTCTATATTGAAATAGGAACTCCATGCTTTTAGTGACATATCACCAGCAAACGTTCAGTTATGATGCATGACTGAGATGCCAAGTTGGCCACTGTGTAATTATCTTTCCACCCTAATTACATTAAAAACTACATCGTACAACACCTGCTGGACAAAGCTGGCTTTTAGAGAAGTTATTTTTGGTTGTGAGAGTGGAAAGCAAAAGAGATGGTCATGGCACACACAGCTGTCTTCCAGTGAGCGGCAAAAATATCATCAAAAAATAGGAACAGGGACTGCTTTCATTTCTGTCTTACACCTATTCCTTTGTACTGCCCAGCTGAGTTGTAAATATTAAAGCCATCAGCACAGAGAAGCCCTTAATTTTCTTTTCTTTTTCTCTTCTATTGAAGTAGGCTTTAGGTTCAAAGTTACACCAGATCTCTGATAATCAAAGGAAAAACAAAACTCAAAAAAGGCACTATGCAGAAGGAAGCAGGTCTACTAGAAGGACCTTGTAGAAAGAATGATCTTAGACCTATACTTTAAATGCTGACACCATTGAATGAATTCTTCAGTAATTTAAATACTGAAGGGACAACACCATGCTTCGGAGAAATAAATGATAGAAAACATTCAGACCAGTGAGCAACAACAGAAAAAGGAGAAACATCTGGGCCAACCAGGAAAGTTAGTTGCAATTCAGTTTGCATTGGTGCTAAGCTGTAAAAATTAGTCTGATATGGCCCTATGTCTCTCAGGATCAAGTTGGAAGATCTGCCTCCAGTATGCAGGAGAACTTCTGCCCTGCCTGGGGAACCTGATAAGTTAGGTCAAGCAGAAAGACAACACCTGGCTCCTCTAAGGACTCATCCTATTGGCTGTTTTGCTCAGGACTTTACACAGAAAAATCTCTAGTTTCTTGAGACAGCATGAAGAGTTGTTAGGAAAACTGCTGACACCAGGGAAAGGACAGAATGGAACTTCTAGCTGCTGGCCTCCTTTGGGGACGCCTTTGAATATGATTTATTTTTCCTGGGCAGGGGAGGAAAACTTTGATCTTTTAAAAATCTTTTTCTAGATAGCTATTTCTCACTAAGTCTATCAGTTTTGACTCAAACATTACCTTAGCCTCCAGAACCTGGAGAAAGAGATAATGGCAATTTATTTTCTTGGAGTGACTCTTTTAAAATGTTGATATAGAGGAATATAAAATTTTTATGCATATTAGTGAATACACATGTACAGAGTCCATCTAGGGCCTGCCAAACCTTGTGACCCTCAGTACAAAGAACTAGTTTGTCTACCTGTTTTAATGCTTCTATTCTTTTTTTTTTTTTCTTGTTCTACCAGGGATTGAACTCAAAACCCTGCTCTTGGCACACAAGCACTTATTCTACTGAGCTATCTCCCCAGGCTCTAATGTTTCTATTCTTATTCTAACATGTTACTGAGTTAGTAGTTGTTTTTACAAGAGTTGATTAGGATGTCTCAGAATAACAATTATATTTGTGTTTATTTTCTGCAATGTGGATTAATTTCAAGTTCATTTAAAAATCATAAAGCTGTTTTAAAGTTATTTTGGAAATAGCTCTACTACATGAATAATATACAAGTTCTTTTGATTTCTGTTTGCTTTTTTTTTTCTTTTTAATTAGGAATTGAACCCAGGGCCTTTGCACTAAGATGCACCTCCAGCCCCTTATTTTAAGGCAATCTCACTAAGTCCCCCAAATTGCCCAGCCAGGACTTAAATTTGTGATCCTCCTGCGGTCAGGCTCTAATCCCTAATGCTGGGACCTAGTGTGTACTACCCCACCCAGTTTTTGATGGTTTTTATTCATAATCCATGTTAATGAAAATAGTGCAGCTTTGTATAAGATAATATGAGTTCTAAAATGAAGTTAGGAACTAAATATTACTGGCAGCTATTTAACTACAAGATGAGAGTCTCAGAAGAGCTGCTCATACAAAGAACAATACTCAGTAAGAAATGTGTTGCCTGCTTTAGAAGTTTTTTGAATCTGGTCCAAGTATCACCCCCCATATGGTCACTCAATGGAAAAGTGGTTGTTTTTTGTATGATTTTTAATTAGTAACACAGAATAATGCAATTTGCTTTGGTATATTAGTATACACAAAAAATATTTTTATTATTTTCATTCCTATTGCCCCAATCTAACCTTTCCCTACTCTGGATGCCCCTCCCCTTCTCTAAAAGTCTGCCTTCTAGTTTCTTGTCCTATTTTCTTTATTTAATTAATTCTATTCAGTTTTAGATTTCTCATATAAGATAAATGATTTCTTTTTTCTCTTCTTTAGCTCCCCCTCTTCCTCCTCCTCCTCTTCCTCCTCCTCTTCTTCTTCCCTCTTCCTCTTCTTCTTGTTCTTGTTCTTCTTGTTGTTCTTGTTCTTGTTCTTCTTCTTGTTCTTCTTGTTCTTCTTGTTCTTGTTCTTGTTCTTGTTCTTGTTCTTGTTCTTGTTCTTGTTCTTGTTCTTGTTCTTGTTCTTGTTCTTGTTCTTCTTCTTCTTCTTCTTCTTCTTCTTCTTCTTCTTCTTCTTCTTCTTCTTCTTCTTCTTCTTCTTCTTCTTCTTCTTCTTCTTCTTCTTCTTCTTCTTGTTCCTTCTTCTTTCTTCCTTTTTTTGAGGTGGGATCTTGCTTTGTAGCTTGGGCAGGCTTTAAATTTACTCTGTAGAACAGGACCTCAAACTTATGGCAATGTTCCTGTCTCATCCTCCTGAGTGCTGGGACTCAGGCATGCACCTCCACTTCTGGCAATATTTGACTTTCTGAGACTGACTTATTTCACTTAACACAATGGCCTCCAATTTTACCCATTTTCCTTCAAAGGACATAATTTCATTCTTTTATATGGCTGAATATTCTGTTGTGCATAGATGGCATTCTTATATTTACTCATTTGCTTACGAGGATCTAGGTTGTTTCCACGGCTTAGCTATTGTGAGTCGCACTGCTCTAAGCATGGGTATGCATGTATGTTGCCTTGAATTTGGGCGGAGGGGAGTGTACCCAGTGGTGGGATAGCTGGGCCAACTGGCATTGCCATTTTTAGGATCTTGAGGAACCTCCACACTGATTTTCATACTGGCTCTACTAATTTACATCCCCACTGGCTATGTAGATGTGTTTCCCCCTACCCAACCTCACCAACATACATATTCTGCATGGAGTGAGATGAAATCTCAAAATACTTTTGTTTGTACTTCTTTGGAGAGGTGTTTAGTTCATTTACTCATTTACTCATAATGTTCCTTGTTGACAGGATAGATTTTTCTGTGTTCTTTATATATGCTGTTTTGTTTAGTTTTTTTTTTTTTTTTTTTTTTTTTTGAGACAGGATCTTGCTGTGCGGTTCAGGCAGGCCTTGAATCACTGTTTAGCCAATGTTGACCTCAAACTTGTGCTGATCTTCCTGCCTCAGTCTTCTGAATGCTGACATTACAGGAGCGCACTGCCCTGCCTAGATCTCTCTATATTCTAGACACATCGTCCCTCAGGGAAGTAGTTTGCAAATGCTTGCTTCCTGCTGTTGGTTTTCTCTTTATGCTGTTCCCTTTGCTGTGCAGAAACTTTGAAATTCCACATAATCCTTATTGATTCTTCGCCTGATTTCCTTTGTCATTCAGGAAGCCCTCACCCTGGCCTACAGCTCCAGTGGCTTCCCCTGTGTTTTCTTATAACAGTCGTGAAGTTTCCAGTCTTTTCCCTAGGTCTTTATGCCATTTTTACTTGATTTTAGTGCAGTGCGACAGGTAGTGGTCTCGGTTCACCGACATGTCTGGTGGGGATTGAGCCCCAGCAGCTGCGCTCTATCTAAGCAGGCGCTTTAGTCTGCTGAGCTGTCAGGCCGGCCCAGAACATTTTTAAAATAGTGTAATAGAAAGGACTCAGGAAACTTTAAATGTTCTAATCTAAGAAATAGCTTCTAGGGAAGCTCCCAAGGTCAAAAACTCAAAGAGTGAGACAATATAGAAAAGAGAGAAAAAAAAAAAAAACAAAAAAAAAAACCTAAAAACCTCAAGAAATGATTGCTTCACCAGCAGATACTCTCCTGCATTCCCGGGGGGCGGTGGCATAGCACACACAGAAAAGTGTGAAAATAGAAACTCCATCTTGCAAGTGGGTCTAATAGAGGTATAAAAACCTGGCCTCTAGAACCATACTTTTTTGATCCTGACCCAAGTGACACGTTATTTATTACCTGTGCTTCTAGGATGAAGGTTGTGGCTTAAGCCGGAAAATAATGTGGGGCATTTACTTTTCTATTATCATAAAAATTCAAATCCCACCACTTTTGCCTCTGGGTAGTTACATGGTAGAAGTACTGAGGAATAACCAGCCAGTTTGGGTATCCATACAAATAGAAAAGAAAGGGAAAGGGAAGGAAAGGAAAGAAAAGGCCCTTGGTTCTCAAGACGAGCTAAAGTAATTTTATTTGCTTGCTGATATAGTCACTGTCTTCTCTTTCTACGATGGAAGTGCAAGTCTCTCCTTGCTCTGTTCCCAAGGCCTAACATGGGGCTAGCTTGTTCAAGTTTCCCTGCTAAACAGCAGTTACATAAATGAGTGCCATGTAACAGACCCTTCCTAGAAAGGAAGTGAGGCACATTTAGTGTTCTAAATAAGGCCAATTGATTTGGCAACTCTGCCTTTTGGGGAGGAGAGAGAAGGGAGGGGGCAGAGAAGTGTGCAGAGGAGTGAGCACTTTCTGCTTGCTTTAGGCAAAGCAGTTAACAGGCAAGTGTCCAGTTTCTGCAACACCATACCTGTGTTCCTTGGAGTTAAGATGCATCATCAGTTACCGAGCTCTGAAGGCACATTGCCCAATGGGGGCAGGCAGGTATGATGTGATTCAGTGAAAGGAAGTTTACGTGATAATCCATGGGATAGGAATTTAAACCAGGGAATGACCAGAATGGAATGCAATAGCTGGGCCAAGCTTTTTTGAAGCAGCAAAGTCCTGTGTGACACATGGAGTCAGGGAATCTGAAAAGATAGAGCAGCAGGGCTTCCCAAGCAAAGGAAGAGGCATGAGCGAAGAATAAGAGGTAGGAACAAATCTGGTTTGGGCCAGATTTTGGTTTCAGGGAGTTGAGGAGAGACTGAATTAGATTCTGCCCAAGTCTTCCCTATTTAGAATGCTCAAATAGTTTAGAATCTAACAGAATTCAGACAGGACCTACAGAAGAAAAGAGGGATTCAGTGGTTTTATGAAAGTAGCTTTTCCCTGTCTAAAGATCAGGTGCAATTTTTCTTGGGTGCTTGGTTTCATTCATCAAACAAACATTTATTGCTGTCTACCAGGGGCCAGCACTGTGCATACTGCTGGAGATCAACAGTCCACAAGAGATCCATCTCTAAGAGCTCGCAGTCTCTCCAAGGAGGTAAATAATGCATGGAGAAATGCACAGACATGGCTAAAGCATAATCAGCTCTGTCTCAGGAAAATCCTTTCATGTGGGTAATGAGATAGGACATGGGAAAACAGTACGGTTTGGAGAGATGAGGCTGCCATCAGGTTATTTTGCAAAGCTA
Source organism: Ctenomys sociabilis (assembly GCA_004027165.1). NCBI lineage: Eukaryota > Metazoa > Chordata > Mammalia > Rodentia > Ctenomyidae > Ctenomys > Ctenomys sociabilis. Next base: position 3,361 of record PVKA01037363.1, on the reverse strand, counting down.
TGCCATGGTGTGTTTGACAGCGCAGCAGCACGGCTGTCCCTGCAGCCTGCGACGAGGCATAAGGCTGCCGAGGTCCAAAGTGAAACAGCCCTCCGACCCTCTCTTTCATTTCTTCCCTCTTCCCTTTAGACATTGCTGTCGATGTAATTTTTTTTTTTTTAGTTTTTATTTTTTGTAGTACCAGGGATTGAACTTAGGATCCTGCACTTGCCAGGCAAGCGCTTTTTCTACTGAGCTATCTCCTCAGCCCTGTCGATGTAATTGCTGCAACGGGAAAATACAACTTCAAATAATGAATAATAGACAAATCCCTCTCTGTAATGCATGCTATTAGGATAAAATGACAAGTAATTGTAATAGTTGTTAGCATGTTACAGAGTACATACTAGAGAAACCTTTTATTTACAGCCGGAAGAAGTACAGAGTGATTATCCAACAATTAATTGTTAGAATACTAGGGTCTATTACACAGAAACATCTACAGTTTCTTCCAAGATGCCATCAGTCATGGGCAGTCACTAAATGATCAATGACCTGGTTTTCATAGAGAAATCTTAGAAAATCATGGAATGTCATGATTTATGCTTAGCTTTGTCTTTTTTTTTTTTTTTTTTTTTTTTTGGAACAAAAAAGTGTCTACTTTTGTGAATAAAGACTCAAACATTTCTTAGTTTTGTCCAGAGAATAACTATAAGAAGTTCATAGTAGTCCTTGAAGCTCTATTTCATAATATGTAGAGTGAATTAAAATGATATATTATTATTTTTGTGGTGTCAAGGACTAAACCCAGGGCTGCAGAGCATGCTAAGGGAAGCAAGCTCTCAGCTACTGAGCTGCTATATAGCCTCGAAACTTAAAAAAAAAAAACTTTGAGCAAGGATCTTGCTAAGATATCCAAGGTAGCCTTGAATGGGTAATCTTTCTGCCTTGGCTTCCCAAGCACCTGGTGTCATAGGCATGTGCCACCAAGTCCAACTGAAATATATATATTTTTTTTGAGTTAGAGTCTCCTGATGGAGACTAGGTTAGATCAAACACTTGATCCTCCTGCTTCAGCCTCCTGAGGTCTAGAATTATAGGCACATGCCAGCGCACTAAAATATCTTTTCTTCTCTAACCCATCTTAAATGTAAAATCCACTCTAAACAAAGCCAGACACAAGAATTATTGAGCAGGTAGCCTCACAAGATGTCTGTCCCTTAGGCCCTTCTCCATCCTAATCTACTTGAATCACCATAAGAAAATGCCAGACTGGGAAGCTTCATCGACAGAAATTTCCTTTCTCACAGTTTTGGAGGCTAGAGGCCAAGAATACAGGTGTGGACAGCTTGGCTTCTCCAACCTCGCCTCCATTGCAAATGGCTACTTTCGTGCTGTGTCCTTAGCTGGTTTTTCTTCTGGGCGCTGTCCTTGGTGTCTCTTTATGTGTCCACATTCTCTCCCTTTGGTTGGATGGAATAGGGTTCAAATCTTGTGCTCACTTGGAGAGACTCCAAGTGGTACATGCATTTAGTGGATCACAGAACTGTGCAGCAAGGGTGAAACTTGTGCTGGGCCTTCTAAGATGGGCTGCCAGGTCAGTGTGAAGAGATAAGAGCAAGAGAGGGAAGGCAAAGCGTGGCTGTGGGGGCAGCCGGCACGCTTAAGGTTATTTCGGGTGAAGCTCTTGTATGTGAGGCATTTTATATAAATTCTCTGCTTCAATTGCTTCAGATTCTCTGTGAGCCATGCCAAACAGGAAGTTATACTCCTTTCAACATTGGGGACACAAAAATTCAGAGAGTTTGAGACAAAGAAAGTGACAAAGGAAGTATTATAGGCAGCTAAGTTAGAATTAATATATAGTCAGAAAGGGACTGACTCAGGAAGTCAGCAGAAAACCTAGACGTCAGAATTGTGGCTGAGGGGCTGGAGAGATGGCTCAATGGAATAGGCACTTCCCTGGCAAGTGCAAGGAAGGGTCTGAGTTCAATCCTCAGTTCTGAAAAAAAAAAAAAAAAGAAAAGAAAAAAGAAAATCCAAAGAGCACCAGGCCTCAGGATGGAGCAGCAGCAGTGGGCCTGCGTGGTACTCTAGAGATAAACAGAAGCCGAGCTGCCAATGCCTGTACCTTGACCTCCACTTCTGCAAGAAAAGAAACTTCTGTTGTTGAAGCTGCCCTGTCTGGTGTCTCCTTATGGCGATCTAAGCAAGAGGGGAAGGATGCAGCTGCGGAATAGACACATGCTATGGATAATTTTTCAATAATTCCTGAACATGAGATTATGCTGCAGTTGGCACCCTGAGGTCCAGTGGGCCCAGTGGACATCAGACGCACAAGTGGGTGCCAGAGCCCCCGAGTCTGTGTTCCCCTCCCTTCCCCAAATGCCTCTGAGCTCTCCACACACCCTACTGCGTGCCTCATTTCCCTGTTGGATCAGTATTAGCTGAGGGCTGTATTTGTATATAGACCAGTGGTGGCGAAACCTGTGGCACTGTGTGGCAGCAGGCACGAGCCCAGTTGCCCCAGCAGCCCAGCACTGTGTATTCAGGTTTAATTACAGTGTTAGCACTTTGTAGAAAGTAGGTGGGCTTAGGGTTGCAGTTGGGCACTTGTCCCTAAAGTGTTCACCAGCACAACTATAGGCTGCAGTACAGGTTGATTGTAGTCGGACCCATGTGGTGGTTTTGCTGTATAAATTACCCTTGACAAAGGTCACCCATTTAGGACCCCCTCCCATCACTCAAGGCTTTATCTTAATTAACCTTTCCTACTCATAAACTCCGTTGTCCCATATAATTTATTTTTTGATATTCAGGGGACCTGCACTTGGTGCATCTGTTGTCTAGCCCATTGGGAGTCATATTTTTTCTATATCCATAGGATTGAACACATGGGTCTGACTTCAGTTCTCCCATTCATATCATCTGTGTCATTTTCTCTGATTGCATTGACAAATGACCATAAACTTAATGCCTTAGTTGCACTTCTCATTGCTGAGACAAAATACCCACCCAGTAAAGTGGGAAAGGTTTATTTAGCTGACAGTTTGTAGAGGTTTCAGTCCATATTCAGCTGGCTCCAAGGCAAGATGGTACATGGCAGAGGGCAACAGTTCTCAGGGGTAGAAGGCAGCAAAATCACATGTGCATGCGAGAGAGTAAGTGAGAGAGAGAAAGAGAGAGAGAGAGAGAGGGAGGGAGACAGAGAGAAAGGGAGGGAGAGAGACACAGAGAGAAGAAGGGAGAGAGACAGAGAGAGAGAGGAAGGCAGAGAGAGAGAGAGGGAGACAGAGAGAGAAAGGGAGGGAGAGAGAGACAGAGAGAGAGGAAGGGAGAGAGAGAGAGAGGAAGGAAGAGAGACAGAGAGAGAGGAAGGGAG